>JAZHYW010052072.1:0-78209 GCA_037355805.1 Ixodes ricinus
TGTATCGCGACACTTTGCCAGACTTATAGTATCTCGTTACATTTGTTGTCCTTTTTAAGAAACATTTAAAAGATAAAAACATCTGTTTGGTGCAAGGTGGTTCGGAATTTATATGAACCCGCCCTATATCATGATCAGTCACAAACACCAACAATAATTAAAAAAAAGTAACGGTGGCTTAAAGAAGGTTACTTGCAAGAATAACAGAATAACCTCCTCTCACAAGGCCCTCCAATTCGGCAGAGCGAACGCTGAAAAGGAGTTGAGTGGAGAAAAGATACGGCTCTGTTGTCTCATCTCCCCACATTATGGGTGACACAGAAAGATCAGACGACAGTTCGAGACGCGCCCTTACGGCAAAACAAGATTCACTTCGTGCAGACGCCTTTTGTCAAGCATGGCACGCAGTCTTCACCGTTCACTAACTACATGAGGTTCACAGGGGTGACACGGTTTTCTTTAGAGGCATTAATGGTAAATAAAGAGTTCGAGCTAAGGGGAACAGCATAAAATGACACAAAAAAGGAGCACAAGCATAAATCACCATTTTTATTCGCCACGAACTACACCCTCCCCACGCACCATCAGTATCTTTATCTGTTTTCCAGAATACTGTTTCGCCGTTTTTGCAGAACTATCTCAGGGATATCCCGTTGCATAAAATACAAATGCATCTCAGTATCTGTACTTTGGGGAGGGGGGGGGGCTAAAAACACGCCTCTCAGTATTTGCATTCCCGAATACTTTTGGGGGGCATTTCTGCCCAGCCTGCTTGGGACTCGAACCCCCCATAGAATAATCGAAGCCCGTGCCGCATCGACGTCATTGCAGCGAGATGGAGCGCAGACACAAATTGGACACGAATCCTGCGTTACCGTTCGGCTGGGAACCCGTGTCCGCTCAACGCTTCGAGGGACACTCGGCGTCGGGCTCGGGCCCGAGGACTGCCGAGTTGGTGCCACCCGTGACGTATACGTAACGTGGAGGTACAGGAGCCTCTTCGCCGGCTTTGATCATCCTTCTGGGTGTTGTTGGCTGAACGGAGGGAGCTAAGTGCGCGCCAGCGAGCGCGAGGCATCGCCGGAAGTGCGCGGGGCCCCCATCGATTATTCACGGCGATCCCTCGCAGCGCGGCTAGAGCATATACGGTCAACCGAGAGTGCTAAGAAGCTGCGCACACCGAAACGGGACCACTTTAAAGGCCACTCCCGGCACGCTAATGGTTTTCGCCCTCCTTTCACCTCGGCTACACACCCTCCGTGGCAGCAGCACTCCCCGACTGGTGGACTCCGGAAACTCTCGAGCCTCTAACGACGGAACGCTCGCTGGCGTCGCACACTTTTCCAATAACCGCGCTCTACCAACACCTGCTTTGTGTACTCGTATACGCCTACATATTACTTTCGTACTCAGTGTGTGCGTGTGTACGCTAATAAACTTTAAATGGGGTAAGGAGAATATATATGTGTATAGTCCGCAGCAGAGTGCGCAGCACTTCGGCAGTCGCCGCAGTTCGTTTGCGGTTGTTTTATACACAAATCAATGCAGCCAATCAATCTTTTGTTGTTGTTTTTATAACATAGTCGGTGTTTAATAGTAGACAGAGATAGAGCAAAAGAGAGGGGGAGGCAAAGTTATAGAAAGTGGACTTACCTTACCGTCGAGGCTGGCATTCATGAGTAAACCATACCTTTCGTGCGCAATTCCACCGTATCAAAAACGAAAAAACAAAACAAAAAACAACAACATTCTTACAAAGAAGCAAACAGTGAATTCCAAAAGCAAGCGGTGGAGCAGGAGCAAAGCCCTAAAGAAAACTGTATACTCTCCGTCGTTTGTCTAATCGCAGGCACATAGTCCCAACTTCCAAGTACCTTCGAAAACCTATCGAAACAAGGTATTCAAGTTGCTTTAAGTTCGCTCACCGTTCGGATGACGGTGATCTATTTAACATTATTAAACGACCCCAACAGACACCCGTAGAAGATACAAATCTTTAGTATTTCCGAGCACGCAAAACGATCCATTTATTCGTAATTAAGCGACGCAAAAAGGCGCGGCAAAAAAATGACAGATGATGAATTACTCAAGCAATTTGCGAGAACTGAGCACCCGGCTGCCGCAAAGGTGCTCCAGGCCAAATTCCTAGTTCGAAAAAGAAAAATGTATAACGTATATTATTCGAAAAAAGAAAAAAAAAGGCCATTTTGATTGATCCTCTTGCGACGGCGACATATCGGGAGTGCCGAGGAAAGCCGCCTTCTTCCCCAAGAACTGGGTCAGACTTTTGGCAGGTGAACGACTGCAAGGACACCATCCCAATAACTGCCTACTGCCCAAGACTTCAGGCTTCCACCACTAGAACGCCGCGTCGCGGCAATTTAGCGACCCCCTCGCCTCAAGCCCGCAAAAACCAACGAGGTAGAGGGTCTAATAGAACGATAAACTCGCAGCTGAGAGTGACCCCAAATTGATCGCCAAAATGTTGTGAATTTTTGACCACCAGACACGTGACTATATAGTTTTACGTCTAGATTTTACTGAAGTACCGCGCACAAATAATTGCTTATTGATCTTTAATAACAGTACTGACGAGATAAGTTATGTAAGTCCAAAATGTGCTTTTACGACAAAAACTCGGGCAGCTTCACAATGCCCCCGCTAGATGCCGTCAGCCGCTGTGGTGTATTTTGGGTATTTATCGGTGCGAGACACTGATCTGTGGGGCTAACAGCATCGAAAAATAGTTTGTCATGTTTTTTACAGCGATCGCAATGCATTCTCAGCTCAGTTTTTCGTAAAAGCCTCAGTATTTGGCACGGTCACGTGTCTAGTGGTCAAAATTGCCCAACATGGCAGCTACCAAGTGGGGGTCACTTTGGCCTCGTGAACGGAATACCAATTTATCGCTCTAAGCCCCTCAACTCGTCAGTGTATCCCCACTGCTCGATGCACGCTAACGGCAAGCAGCGGTACTGACATCGCCTAAACTTCTCACATCTGTCTATGCTGGAAAAAGCGGTGGAGAAACTGCATCGTGACGTCGCCGGTGGGAGGAGCCTAATCTCCATCACCAACAAACTGCATCGGAAGAGAACTGCACCATGACGTGTCCGGTGACGTCGCCGAACAGTGGCGATGGAGTTGAAACTATACTTCGTTTCAGCTTGGGTCCAGACGCAGCCGATGCTACAAGCGCGAGCTCCGCGGGCTTTCAGCGTCCCTGCCAAGCACGCGCGCTCGTGCAGTGCAAGCACTGTTCAGGGTCACATGCTCGCGCTTGTAGCATCGGCTGCGTCTGGACCCAAGCTGAAACGAAGTATACATCGTCATTTTTTCCCTGCAGGGAATTTCGGAGAATCGCCGAGTGGCTTAGCGCACACCAGCTCGGAGCACGTGGAGCGAAAGCTCGCGCTGCAGAACCAGGGATCCAGGGTTCATTCCCACCCCTGCCGATCTGGATGAGCATCGTACCGGCGGCTATGGTCGTTTATCACTACTGCGTGACGCACGTTAAAGACCCCAGGCTAGCAGTCGTACTGCACTGGCTAAATTGCTTATCTACAGTGAGTAACAATGTCGCCATGTTCAGGCAGACTAACCTCCTGCTGTATAAGCAGCTAACGACAAATTTTACTTTTTGGCTATGTTTGACTGCGTTAGTGCAACTCCTCTCGTGCTGCACGAGAAAGAAAAAAACGTTCCTTCGGGGGTTAAATTTTCGGTGAAGTAGGAAGCAAAAAAGAAGAAAGAGAATATTTCCCTCAAGTTGGGTTCGTAGTAGAAAAGGAGGAAAAAAAGAAAATCTGTTGTTAGTCCCACGGTGTGTATGGTCTTTTCTTTACGACGTACGTGTTATTCTAGTTCAGCTGGCCTTACCTGAAGTAGTTGCTTTAAAATAAAGTATATCTATCTCTCTCTACCTGAAATATGAACGAACTAGCTCAACTTAAGCCTGTTACCGTTGCTTGGCTTTTCGCTCAGCCAAATCGCTTATGTGGGGTCCACTCAAATGAAAACACAATCGTGGTGAATCGTGTAAGAGTATTTAGAATATTTATCGATCACGCCGCTGAACTTGCATCGCTCGAAGAACTTCCTTTTTGTGAGCGCCTTCTCTGCTTGAGTTTGCTGGAAACACAGCCACTTCGATCCGAGGCAATCGATGATAGCGTTGGTGACATCAACAAGTACGCGACTCACAGAGCACTGGTGAACACCAATGTTTTCGTCGCTCCCGACGGTTCCCTGGAAGCTACCAGCGGCGTTGAAGCGTAGAGCTGCGAGGACTTGTTCGACCGTCAGCACACGGGGCCCTTCGCGACGCCGTTGGAGCTTTCCGCGAAGCTGGTCGCACAGCCAGCGAGTCACCCCTTTGGTCAGCCGCTATTCGCCCAAAAACCTCGCATCGCTCGTCTCGAAAGCATCCCAATGATCTCTAAAAACTCGATCCGCTGGCGAACCCAACAGTAGAGATGCATATGTTAGGGTCGCCATCTTTTACGATGCAGATTGATCTCCGGCTTCGTCTCGACCACTCAGTTAACTGCATCGCCAAAGTGCATCGTGACGACATTTTGACGTCACCGCCAACTGCATCATTTTACGAGCATAGCTCGAACTGCATAGGGAAAAACTACATTACAACGTCATGTCACGTGACCCGAGAGAAGAGCCAATCAGTGCCCGATGCAGTTTTCTACATCATGTAGTTGGCGTTCCAGCATTGAGACAGACTGCATAGGGAAAAACTACATTTAAACGTCACGTCACGTGACCCGAGAGAATAGCCAATCAGCGCCCGATGCAGTTTTCTACATCATGTAGTTTGCGTTCCAGCATAGATAGACTATACATCGTTTCAGCTTGGGTCCAGACGCAGCCGATGCTACAAGCGCGAGCTCCGGGCTTCTAGCGTCCCTGCCAAGCACGCGCGCTCGTGCAGTACAGGCACTGTTCAGGGCCACACGCTCGTGCTTGTAGCATCGGCTGCGTCTGGACCCAAGCTGAAACGAAGTATAAGCACCTGATGGCCACTGGTGCCGACCCCGCTGTCGAAACAACCGCGTTACAACCCGTGTTTGATATTCAAAGAAAAAATTGCTGCAGCACGCGACGAGGTCAAGACGGACGCCTCAGCCGTGTCGCGTGCGTCTCTCGATCATTAAGATTTCGGCGTGTATGCCACTTGTGGGCGGATAGGGGAGCCACGAACGATGACGTCAAGAGCAGGCCTTCTCTTCGGTACCGACGGAGGCCCGACAGCGCCTCCACGCCGCGCAGCTCAACTTCAAAACCGCACCAAACAAAAAGAAGCCATTTGTGGAAAGCGGGCGAGCACCCGCATGCCATAAAACCCATAGAAACCGACCGCTTGCCCGATTTTAATTCCCAAAGCGCGTGGCGATCGATGTCACGCGAACGCAGCAGCATCCAGATAACGCATAATTAACATTAACGACCCCCCCCCCCTTCTCCTCCCTTTTGCTTTCCATTTCACCTTACGACGGAGCGCAGAAGACGCTACGAGGCATCTCAGCCAATCCAGCGCCGAGAACGCATCACGCAGTGCACGCTCCGCCCCCTCTCGAAAGTCAGGTGACACTCACGCGGCTTTGGATTGGCTTGGACACGGCTTGCGGCGTCCTATGCGATTCATCCTAAGGTCAAATGGAGCGTACAAAGCGAGAAAAAGAGAAACGTTTCGCCGTTTTCGCGCCAAATGCGTCCGAGCGCCCGGCCGTTACTCCGACGTTCTAGCCGCGGCACCGCATCTAACCGTATTAGAATGTCGTTGAAAAAAACTATACACAAAAAAAAAAAAGAATAGGAAAGGGCGGCGTTTCGTAAATAAGGTCACCTGTATTTTATCGCGTGGCGGATTCCACTGGTCGTTTTGGGGCGCGTCGGGATCAGTAGACCATGATCCGAGATGGAGCACGCGATCTGAACGTTGTCGCTCCGCCTTCCCAGTGGAACATGACCATTCCTCCGGGACCGGCGGATGCCTTCCCGTCATTAGGGAGTTTTTGTAGATGGTTTTTGCCGTCCCGTGACGCTGTCCGTAATTCGCTACGATACCCGGAACTATGCTGTGAAGGCCATCCGCGCGCAGGCGCAGTAGCGGCTTCTTCGTTGCGGAGGGCTTGGCGGAGAGGGAAACGCTAGGAGTTTTCGTAGATCGTCTCCGCTGTCCCGCAACGCTCTCCGCAACCCGCTACGAGATCCGGGATTCTACAGACAAGGCCATTGGCGCGCAGGCGCGGTAGCGACTTCTTCGTTGCGGAGGGCTTAGCGCAGGGGAGAACGCGGTATACGAAGACTCCCTATTTGTCTACGAAAACTCCCTTCCCAGGAATCCCCTTTCCGCGGTCCCGAATCTCGAAGCACGTGTTTTCGCGCAGTCGCGGCGCTAACGACACGTGTTCAACGCACGAGCGAAGTTAATCATGATTGGAAATATACTCGTCGATAAGCGATGTGCATCGGTGTAGCCGTGCACCCGCCTCTTCTTTGGAATACTCGTGAACGGTTTCCAAGTATACGTCTCGAATTTCGGCCTCCTCCGCCCAGGTCCGAAAAGGCAGTCGGATTCATGCGGGACATATATACGAGCAATCCTCGTCGTCGCTGCTAGAGCAACTCGACGACCTACTGTCATCGAGAAGCAGCAGCAGTAAAGCGGGCGTCACCTGGCGAGCGGCCATTGCGAATTGTTCCGAAACGAGATCGACGAGATGCCCGGCGAGAGAGGAAGTCACGAGTGGGCGCCGAGGGCTGGCCAGGCTGCAGCTTCCGGTCGAGTTCGCCCAAATCGGCGGGGCGGCTTTTCTCGCATCCGGACCGAGATCTGGAGTGGGAACTGATTCAAAACCACGAGTAAAACACGTCCGTCTGGATCCCGATCGCCCAGTGAAAAAGGCGCGCTTCAAAACGACCCGTGGAACTTGCCATCGGAAGCTGCGTGCGCCGCTATCCAAGGCACAGGACGGAACCACTAAATAGAGAGTTTTCGAATAGCTTAAAGACTGCACACAGCGGAATAACGCAAACGCGTATACGCAAGGTTGCACCGTCATCTAGGTGTGCCCACGCCGATTTCTCCGAACAACCTAAAGCCGGTGCCCGGTCGACCCAATCCGAGTCACAGAGTAAATGCGGCGTAATACTGCAATTTTTTTCTTTTTAGTTTGCAGTACGCATTTTATTGGAAATCGGGATTTCTGTAGCCGTCGCCGCACCCCGCCGTGCCACAATGGGTAGTATACAAACTTGCGTAAGCATCGTATATCGGCGCGTGTTCATGTATCCCCAATGCGCGATGCACGCTATAAGGGCGAGCAGCGGTACTGCTATCGCCTACACTTCTCATCCAGACACCCGATGGCCGCTGGGGCTGACCCTGCTGTCGAAACAAACCCGCTACAAAGCGTGTTTGTTTCGACAGCGATGCGCACGCAAGCTTTCGGTGGGCGCCGCGCTCAGCACGGCGGAAAACTGCCATGTAAAGGCACTACGAAGGCTACGGACGATCGCTGCTGCGACTTGCAAGTCGCTCCGAACACCTATGCGCCGAGAAAGTGAGGGAGATGAGGAGAGAGCGCGGGGACGTGAGCACCCCGAGCACTGATTCGAATGAATAGTGGATAGACCGAAAGTTAGTTTGCCTTTGTCTCCGCTCCACTCGTCGAACGCGTTCGAATGCGAGGGCCAAACGCCGGACGCCAGCGTTTCGCGTTTTAACGCATTCGACGAGTGCAGTGGCAAGAGTACCCGGTCGCAGATTTGGAGCGCGACGATCGGGTAGCACAAAGCATCAAAGACTCATTTCTCGGGGAACCCAGGACGTCAGCGCACAGCGTTTGCAGCGGCGAGGACCCGAAACACACTTGTTCGCTCGGGAGGAGTGTGTTTCGGCGTCTCGCCGCAGCGGAGCGCCAGTCACGTGGCTCTCCACGATGATGAAGTACTGTCACGTGGCTCTCCACGAAATGTAGTACTGTGTGTTGTGTTGTTTGTATGTTTAGGCAGTCTCGATGCTACTACGCCTCTACGGCTGACTTGCCTCGTGAGAAATTTAGCGTGTGCAATACAACCACTAACCTGGGTTCTTTAACGTGCACTACGCAGCAGTGATTACACTAACGCGTGCCGGTACGAAACTCGTTCAGATTGAAACGGGCAAGGGTGGGGATCGAACACAGGAGGTTCTGTAGCGCAAGCTTTCGCTCCAAGCTGAGACGCGTTAGCCCACTCGGTCACCGATCCCCCAGATATACTCTTCACAAGCTTTATTTCTTTTTTTCTCCTTCCTCCGTACCTCCATCCGCTACAAAGCCTTCATATGCAAAAAAGAAAACAAAATGATACCTTTTTGGAAATTGGTTAAATAGTGTATGTTGTGATCGTGGCGTTTAATGGGGGCATACATTGCCGCAATTTGTGTTAATAATAATAATATTAAAATTAAGATATTTTAATACGTAAATTTCTCAAACTCCAATATAAGTTGTTGCTTATGGTCTAATTTCGAACGCACGAACAAGTAAGACAATCAAAAGTGTGCTCATTATCGTCACTGGTGTCAATTGCAGCATTTTTAATTAACGAGCAATAAATAAATATACAGTACAATCTCGATAAACGGAACCTGAAGGGACCAGGAAAATCTGTTCCATTTATCAGGAGTTTCATTTACTGAGAGTATGTAGTGTAGGTGCACTAAAAATGTTGAAGGCCAGCTTAAATGCTGTTTCCACAAGTGCACAATTTGTAAACACCAGCAAGTGAATGTAGAAGGCAAAATAATGACAAAAACACCAAATTACTGCTTTTGTATATTCACACAAACCGTGTAAAAACGTGAAGCAATATTCATGTTCTCCATTTCCCTCTTTCCCTGCTCTCCAAGGCGTCTAAAAACAATCACTCACTGAGTAGGAAAAAACGAGGAGATCTTGGTTTGTTTAAGATCAAGCAACCTCTTCTTTCGAATAACGTCGTCCGGTGACGGGAAGGTTCTCACTCCGGGCACTTCTTAGCCACAACACCAAGCACTTCTCAAGCTCTTCGTGTTCGGGGAGTCGCAGCCTCATCCTCTTTGGTCCAAATTGCGTACTGCTGAACGCACTCCGCAGCTTTTCCTTGTCGTGAAGAATCCTTGTCAGGCTACTTTTGGGAATGGCATACTTCGTTGCAAGCGCCGTTTTCGTGAAGCAACCGCTATCGAAATCATTAATGACTTCGATCTTTTTTTCTAACGTGAGCGCACGGTGTTGTCGCTTCGTGGCCGCCATCGCAGAAAATAGGACACTAGACCTAAGATGCGAGCAGAACTGCAGAAGCCTTGTTGAGCCAAGCCTACCCAACATAGCCACTTATGCGTAAAAAATGAGACAAGAAAACTCCCCAAAACCATGCGTACATGCTAATGTTGGACAATAAAGCTAATAAGTATTAAGAACATTTTTAATACTGTTTTATTACTCAAGAGTTATTTTTCTTTTCTGCGATAGCGAAAAATATGCCGGCGACAAAGTTTCGTTTTCGGTTCCGTTTACCCGGAGGCGCGAGGATTTGAGTTCCGATTAACGGGATTACTTTTACATTGCATGAATACAAAACCAAACAACTCCGAGATAGTTGTTTCGTTTAAGCAACAATTCCGTTTAAGCGATTTCCGTTTAACGAGATTCTACTGTAGTATAAAATCAATGAAAACATTAGAGCTAATGCGAGAAATCCACGTAAAATAACATTAATTGTGGGTAAAGAATATTGCACTATCAAAGCCGCGACTTTTGGCAATCGGCAAAACTTCCGAAGTCGCTGCCAACATCCTTCCAGACCAAATCACCCCCCCCCCCAAAAAAAAAAATTATATATATATATATATATATATATATATATATATTGATCCTTTTTCTTTAGTTACTACCCTTTTTTTAACATTTGCTTTCTTTTTTACGTGCCGTCGTTTTGCCAATCTCAGTCTTTCCAATTCGAAGGAACGCCTACCGGCTTGTACGTCTGCTCACTGCAGTACGTTTCGTTGGCGTTGGAAGCCGGTGAAACAGTAGTGAGTTTTGGCATTGCGTATACGAGCGAACGCAAGCGCTGTGTGTTTGCGTAAGCTTTGCGTGTTCCAGACTGCGCGTGCGCGGAGCCACACTCACGGTCTTGGATTGGCGCGTGGAGAGGACGCGCATGCGCAGCGTGGAGCACGCAACTCTAACGCAAATGCACAGCGCCAATTGCGTTTGCTTCTATAAGCAATGCTAAAACTCTCTAATAAGGTACAACCCAATTCCGGCTGTAGCACTACGTTGAAAGAGTGAAGAGTGTTGCTTGCATTCGGAAATGACTTTTCGGGAGCCATGATCGCGAGTAGTTCCGCCGTGTCCGCTGAGCAGGAGAACCGGCGGACCCTCACTAGGGCGCTTCCCGTTTCCGCCGCGGGAGGGCGAGCGTCGAGCTGGAGACGCGAATATCAACGGCTCCCATCGATCCCGCACCGATGCATGTTTCGCGGATGGCGTGCACGGGAGGCGACGGAACTCGGAAGCAACGCGAGCTCCACACACTTTGGCGCCGAGGAACACGCCACTGCCGCGATCAACTCCCACGAACCACGACCGGCGCATCCGGCCCTGCTTCGGACTACGGCTCTTCGGTTCCATAGGCGAACCTGTGTTCACGGAGAATCCGGTTTTTGGTTTGTTTGACAGGGACTTTGAAGAGGCGTGACGTCACGGATGTAACAGTGTAACAGTCCGGGACGTTACACCTGCGCGCGAAGTGAGACATGTACCACGATTGCAAGCAGAGCGTCCCGGCTGGTGCCCCAGCGGGTTAGCACGCGCAGCGGGTGCGTTATGGTACCCCCTTGGGCAGACTTGCCGTTGCATGTGCTTGACGGCGGCCTTTGATGCTTTGCTTGCAATAGACCATTTGCTGTCTTACCCAAGCATCAAGGAGAATGCAGGGATTGGTGTTCCACGCGCCACACGCGCACGCCTTTCCTGTATAAAAGATTCGAAGAAAATAACCAAAAAAGCATTGACGAACGCGCGTGCAAGATGCCATTTGTTTTATGTTTTTGCTTTAGAAAATTTACTACTGCTGAGGCCAGCACGTGCGGCGCGTGGAACACCAATCCCTGCATTCTCCTTGATGCTTGGGTAAGACAGCAATAGGTCTATTGTGGATATAGACGATTGCAAGTAATGCCACCGGCCGCCGCCACGACTCTGCTCGTGCGGACAAGCCCGCGCAATTTCAAGCTTGGCAAAGCTGTACACGCGCATGCTGCACGTGCTTGCACTCATGGAACACCAGTCGGGGAGCCATGCTTGCCACTGTCTGTATAGAGTTTGAGTATAGGGTACGCACCCGCTGCTGGGGAAGCTCGTGCTGTTACCTCGAAGCACGGTGTGCACGCGCCCGCTAGGCCCGCTGTCCGCTGCGCGGGTGTCGCTTCGCCGCAGTGCACGCTTTGCAGGGAGAAGCGCACTCAGCGGAACCAAGTCCTGTCCAGAGACTTCTAAGTTCTTACTGTGATGACATCAAATTATTTTCTTCCAAAAACATTTTTTTTGTGTGCAACGCGTAAAAGCGCTTTTTTTTTTGTACACGAGCTTTTGAGGTTAAAGGGAAGCTGAAACATTTTTAGAAAAAAACGAGCTCCAGGCAACGAGCTTGAGTCTTACCTTAGAGCGGTAAGCCGGAACCCACCGCCCGCAACGGAAATGGCACCCCCGGTTGCCGCCATCTTGCCTGTTTGCCACATTAGTGATCACGTGACGTTAAGATGGCTGCGCCCAAAGGTGGGCCAGATCAGATTGGCCAGATCGCGGTCAGCAGATGGGCACTCTGGGGCTGCGTTCCAATCGTACTCGAATGGAGCCGAGTTAGTCCGGGGGATCAAGTCACGTGACAAGACAGATACAGCAATGCTGGACGCGGGTAGGTTTTCGAACGCAACGGGTATGAGAACTTCACCCAGGAGTGAGAGAGAAGCTGCGTTCGATTTACTTGCATCTCCTGCACCGGTGCAGGAGGTGCAAGTAAATCGAATGCAACTTCTGTATGACTCCTGGGTGAAGTTCTCATACCCGTTGCGTTCGAAAACCTACCCGCGTCAGCATTGCTGTATCTGTCTTGTCACGTGACTGATCCGCCGGACTAACTCAGCTCCATTCGAGTACGATTTGAACGCAGCCAGAGTGCCCATCTGCTGACCGCGATCTGGCCAATCTGATCTGGCCCACCTTTGGGCGCAGCCATCTTAACGTCACGTGATCACTAATGTGGCAAACAGGCAGATGGCGGCAACCGAAGAGGTGCCATTTTTGGCCGCTGGTTTACCGCTCTAAGTTTACTCCAAGCTCGTTGGCTCCAGGTGAATTCTGGCGTATTTATATCCCGTGAATCTGAATATCACATTCGCTTTCTCCGTAAATGTAACTAAACGCGAAGAAAACGCGAAAAACCTCCGACGAGTCGTGACGTCATACTAGGATCTTTGGGCCGCCAAACGCGTGTCCCTCGTGTGGGCAGCGCGTGCAATCCCAAGCTTGCCAGGTGCATTTTTTCGCACTGACACCAGTCGTGACGTCTCTTTCTTAGCTTTTTTGAAAAGAGCGAGAGCGCGCGTGCATAGCTTTGACAGGCGCTGAAGATGCGTGAGAGCAGAGATTCCGAAAACTCCTATAATTATAGTGTGACATGACGCTCCGGGAAGGAGGGGCTTCGGCGGTACTTTAAAAATGATTTACTGCAACTTCCCTGCACCAAATTAATATATATATATATATATATATATTCTCGATATTCGTGATCCTGGAGGCCGAATGAAGGCCATTGAAGTGTTTTTTTCGCAAATACAGAATCGCTTCAGTTTTCTTTTAACTGTGCTACGGTGGCTAGTCGTTTCGGGTGGTTTCTTTATATTTTTCCTGCGAGCGCGTGCTGTCCGCATCGGGTGTTACGAACAATGTCATCACCCTCAACGGAAGACACTGAGGCACCCCAACTCGCCCCAACTAAAGCCTGAACAGGTCACGAAGACGTGCTGTCAGTGTTCCTGAAATTAACTTTGACGCAGTTTGGCGATATGGGCACAAAAATCATACTCCCGAATGACCAATAAAATCGTGTTCGATAAAAAAAATTAAATACTCAGCGAAACGCTTTTTAACGAGACATTCTTTAAACAACAAAACTGTGTCCGATAAAACCGTGTTGAATAAAACGGTGTTCTGTGATGTGAATCAGTGTTTGATAAAACTGTGTTCGATCAAACCGTTTCCAATGAAGCCGCGTGCGAGAAAGCCACGTGCGAGGAAGCCGCGTCCGATGAAACCGTGTTCGGTGAAATGGTTCCATGATGCGGTGTTGGATGAAATGTTATCGGATTAAACATCGCTCCGTCAATTTAAAGGGCCCCTAAAAAGAAAAAAAAATATTTTTTAACAGTTTGGTTGGGGCACGCACGCGTGTCAAGAAATTAATTTTACGCGAAAAAAAATTGGATCAATATTGACGGCGAGATTTATTAGAAATTGTGCGCGCGAAGTCCATGACGTCACCGGTCATCCCGGAATGACCATCTTGGTCGTGAAGGTGTAGCCAATCCACCTCTCCTCCACGCACCCGAAATGCCGAGAGAGAAAACAAGTGGAAAAGAGGTGACTATCGACTAAATCGAGACCTCGCGCCGTCAATATTGCTCTAAAATGTTTGTTTTTTTCGCCTAAAATTAATTTTTTGACGCGCGTGTCCCATTCAGACTTAAAAAGCTTTTCTTTTTTCTTTCCAGGGGCCCTTTAAGATGGCGAAATATAAAACGAGCATTGACACGGAGGGCAGCGGGATAGACGATGTAACCTATTATAGACGGTATTAGTGTAATGCTATATTACATCCAAGGCTATCCGGCGGGGAACAATACCCCGTATTTCGTAAAGCTCCCCTTTGTTGGAAATTCACCGCAAGCGTGTGCAATATGTACAGGGGAGTTGGAAACTTCCAGCTCGCTGGCCGGCTTGCGAATACCTCTGGTGATTAAATAATGGAGGGGGGATATGGATCGATACAGCGATGCCGCACTTTTAAAAACGAGAAAAAATTTCGCCGACGCCGTCGGGAAAATACTTTATTCCGTCTCTATTATTTACGAGGACTCCCAGGGCGGCATCCTGCGTAGCAATAGTAAACAAAATAAAACAAAAAACTAAAAAAAACTCTGGTATTACTCGAGAAGAGCCTTTTGCCCCCTTTCGCCCTCGGGGTGTGAATACCTTCTCTTACTCCGTTCACCCCTACTAAACTGACAGTGCAGCGGGAGCTACGCGCTCGCCAAACCAACGAACAGCCTTCCCTTCATCACGTGACCTTGCCTCTGGGCGCGTGTGGGGGCGGGAGCTCGATCACGTGGCGACACATGGACGTATACGACTGGTCTCACGTGCACGTTGCTTTCAACTATACGGTGCCCGAAATCCGTCTTCTTCGACTGGCGTGTTTAGTGTCCTCTCCCACCCGTAATCAATAGACCTATTGCTATATTACCCAAGCATCAAGTAGAATGCAGGGATTGGTGTTCCACGCGCCGCACGTGCTGGCCTCAGCAGTAGTAGCTTTTCTAAAGCAAATACCTAAAACAAATGGCATCTTCCACGCGCGTTTGTCAACGCTCTATTTTGGTTATTTACTTCTGAATCGTTTATACGGGAAAGGCGTGCGCGTGTGGCGCGTGGAACACCAATCCCTGCATTCTCCTTGATGCTTGGGTAATATAGCAAATGGTCTATACACGTTTGCAAGAAGGGCTCCTGTGCGCCGCCATTTTGGGCGATGCTGGCGCCGCCTAACGTTTCCGCCATGCTGGGGTGCGCCAGGGGCACGTCACTGGGGTGCGCGATGACAAGATGGCGGCGTCTGCTGTGTCGCCGACGGCCAGGATTAGCGACACACTTACTGTTTCGGAACGCAGGAGGAGGTATCCACACAGATTCGTAGCATCAAATATTGCAGGACGGGTCATGTTTAAGGGTTGGAGCTGACTTTTTAACGATCGCAGCCTCTGTTCCAGCACGTCGTGGAAGCCAGAGCTGCCGCGAGCGCAGCCATCGTTGATGCAATGGCCATGCGGCTTCTGGCGCTGGTTTACGTATTTTATTTATTGTTTGTGCTTTTTTGCAGTCGAAGAGAACACCTGCATGTTTTATAAATATATATATTTTTAATTTATTCTTGCGCTCAGTGGTGTATGCTTCGGCAAGAGACGCTTGGCAACATTGTTCGATCAGCAGCGAACGTCCTGGCTGGAGAGTAGGCCCGCCTGACCGCGGTGCGCGGTTCGAGGTTAAGACGGGATCCCACTTGCAAAGGTGTATAGGTGCCCTCGAAGTGGCAACAAATGACGTCACGGGAGCCGGCGTGACCTGATTATGATGATGAATATGACGAGGCTTCTGTGACTGTTCACGTTGTAACGGGCGAGCTCGAATACTCGCGTCTTCATTGTTCAAATTAATAACTTTTTTTCTCTCGTTCGAATCAATTAATCGAACATGACACGTTCGAATTACATGTCATGCTGTCGAATGTCGCGATCCTGGTAAAAAATGCTAGAAGTCCCGGGGAAAAAAAGAAAAAAGAAAACGATTGGACGCTAGTGTCGCTGTCGTCACGGCGTCCCAACTCCTGGCTGTCGAAGCTTCCGTGGACTGTCACACTGGAAAGCGACCTGCAGAAGAACAGGCGTCTCTCACCACCACCTGCGCTGTTGAGATGCCGCCAGGGGCGCGAACGGCGACACACTTTTATGACGTCGTCAGGCGGAAATCGAGGGACCGCTTGACGACGCCGTAAACAGTCCAGTCAGAAACGCGTTCCAGGCAGGCCTAGGCAGGCCCCATATACTTTTTCAACGGATTGTCTATATTCCGTTTCGTCTTATGTTGTACCGCAGCGAAGGCTAGAAGCGCGAGCTCATAGCGTTGGCAGCTAATGCACGAGAGCTTGTGCCGCCGAGATCTGTCCCAGAGCAAGGAGCTCGCGCTCCTAGCCTTTCCTGCGGTACATCATGAGGTGAAATAGAGTATTCGCGACTCCAGCGAAATCGACGCCGCGTAGCGGCGACGCCGAGAGAGCTCAGAGAGGAGGTCGTTTCGACTCTGTCGTCTCGCTATCGCTGCTTGGTTCTCGTATAGGCAGCATAGAAACAAACATCGTTCCCAGTAATTATTTTTATTCTTCCGCCGCGTCATCCCTACGCACTGACTGAGAAGAAGGTTTCTCACCTTCGAAAAATCGCTTTGCTTTCATATGTAACACCGATTTTACGATGCAGTGCAAGACATTTATGGTGGTCCGCGTGTTGAACGACGAAAACGACCTCGCTCTCGTCCGCCATTTTGCCTGACCAGCGCGCCCCCTATAGTTCTGCTGGAGTCGCGGATAGGAGTGTTAACCGAAAGTAAACTCTTCCCTGACCGCTTCGGATGGGAAATAGAATCCTTTCAGTTAGGACGACATCGACATCGCAGATTGTGAGTTCTTGAGAGCTTAGAGGGAGGTTCGCGTTCAAAGCCTCGCTCCGACCAGCACGTTTCCCGACTCATTTACTGATAGAACTGCCGACGTACCAAAGAGTATCGGCAGAGTCTTCGCCCAAGACCCCTTTGTTTAATTTTTACTAAAAAAAAGCATTGATATGATTGATTCACATCGCTGCTGTTTTCTAAAGAGCCTTTTGAAGCATCAAAATGTCCGTATTGGAGCAATAAAAACAGCATTTAGGGGACAAACATACATTTCATTTCAATACGAATATTTCGTGCGTTAAAATTATCTTCTGCGTAACTAATTCTTAGCATACAGTGAAAAGAACAGTTAAACTAAATAGGTGCTCTAATTATGCAGATTGACGCCACTTAACGCGTAGAATTTTATCATCCACAGCACGACGAACACGCCTTTGAAAAAGTCTGGCAGTCCTTCTCAATAATACTTTTCCAAAGCCTTCCTTTGACTAAAAAGATAATTCGATTTTTATTCTCTATTTGCTGTACCATCAAAGAGTTAGGGGCTTATAAAATGTGCTAACTAAACATATAAATTAAACCAACGTACATCAGCGGACGATGTGAGCTGAAACACCAGATCTGGTCTTTTCAGTGTCTGCGATGCTCACAATTATTATCTATGAATTCGTAAAATAGTCCAGGTTCACATTCCATTCCTAATTCGGACCTCTCTCAAAAATCAGCAGGTATGCCAAAGAAACAAAGGACAGCTCATACTGTCCGCGATAGTACTAATCAAGATTATTAATCCGTTACCTTTGTAGGAACGTCCGACCAGCTCCAGATCCAAATTCCAACTCTTTTCATCGTGAGAGCGCGGAATTCATATTATCGCACGTGAGTCATCCACATCTTTTATCAGATGACAAGGCGGCGTGTCTCCACGGGATTTCCCCCCCCTCCCCTCTTTTTAAGAATCAAGCTGCCTACTAACTTACATTCTGAAGTGGTCTATATAATTGGTGCAAATACTGCGCAGCATAAAAAGGCTCGTCATGAGCGAGCAAAAAAATGCCGGATATATGGGCTCTGAAGGAAGTCATTGCTGTAATCTGCACCGAGGATGATATTGTTCGGACACGGGCGCGGCACGCGCATGGAGTAGCAGAGGTTGGCGAGCGATTGACGGCGGAAGCTGTTGTTTTCATTTCGTCGACGACTTGCCATGAAACGTGCTTCTGTGGACGAAAAGGTTGTGATAGCGGTTGTACCGCGGAAGGAGCAGGGCTTTCCATGTATGCGGGTTTAATACGGTTGGTCGCTATAACCTCTTGGCGACCGCTGATGTCCAGCGTGAAAGTTTTCTCAGTCCGCACCAAAACCCTGTAGGGGCCATCGTAGGGTGGAGTGAGGCCTTTTTCATGCCCTCGCGTAAGAAGGCGTGACTGCAAGCTGTGAGGTCCTGGCACTGGTGAAAACCTTTTGGTGGGCTGATCGCCGAGGTGACGCAGCTAGTAGGTGACGAGAAAATACTCGGAACTCGTCGAGATAGTGAGTACAAGATGGGGTATTGTCGCCGTCCGCGGTAGAGACAAGGAACTCGCCTGGCAGACGTAATGGTGCGCCATCCTAACTCTCCTGAGGTGGAGTTCATAGCGGCTTTGAATGCAAAGCGGACACCGAGAAGCACCATGGGGCGTTCGCGTGCCGTGATGGCCGTTTTAAGCTGTCGGTGAGGACGTTCTGCCACGCCGTTTGCGCAGGGATGATAGGCCGTCGTATGGACATAGCGAGTACCGAGCAACCAAGTCAATGAGGCGAATGAGGCAGACTGGAACTGTCGACCTCCGTTAGTCGGGACCACAGATGGGCATCCGAAGAGATTGATCCATATTTGGACGAAAATCGCTGCGAACGTCTCCGCTGTGATGTCTGGCAGGACAGCTGCTTCTGGTCAGCGTGTGTAACGGTTGAAAAATGTAAGGAGATAGGTGAATCCTCTAGATGTAAGTAGGGGACCAACAATGTCGACGTGCACGTAATCAAAACCGGTTCGTCCCCGTGGGTGAGTACGTCACATACGACTGTAGTTGAAGACTGTGAGAGGAGCACTTCTTCCAGTGGCAAAGATGGAGCGTCACGGAGTTGTGGCAGCTCCGAGTCTTCTTACTGCGCCGCGGTGAGTGTTTCCACGTCGAGATCAAGGCAGGGCGACAAGACAGCGGCAAGACGTGTGATAAGGCGTCGGCCGCCGTGTTGTTTTTCCTTAATGCGCCGAAGGTCACGGTAATTCTAATTTATATATATATATATATATATATATATATATATATATATATATATATATATATATATATATATATATATATATATATATATATAGGCCAGATGTCGAATTTCTCGTGTAGATTAGGCGCTGTGGTTCCCTTTGAATGCAAGAGTGAGCGGCTTGTCGTCAGTCAGGACATGAAACTCTCTGCCTTCGAGAAAGTACAGGTAATGCCTGCGAGTTAAATATTGCCAGCAGCTGTCTGCTGAACGTACTGTGCCGAGTTTCTGGCGGTTTTAACTTTTGTAAAACAAAACATCCTAGGGGCATCCTAGGGTGCCCCTAGGTACTGTTGTACCTAGGGGCATCCTAGGTACAACAGTGCCTCGTCGTCGAGGTACTTTTGGAACACACCGCCTACGGCAGTGTCGGAGGCGTCTGTCATGCGAGAAGTGTCGCACTTGCCAGAGCTTCTTTGACTGATCCAAAGGTCGAGTCAGCGTGCTCGTTCCATGGAGGGAACGTTCGAGGACCTTTGTGGTCTTCAGAAGCTAAGTTAGCGGTTGCAGCAGCCCGGCACAGCGAGGTATAAACTGGCGGTGGAAGTTTACCAATCCTAGGAATTCTTAAGTTTGCGCGAAGAATTTAGCCTGGGAAAGTTCCGGATGGCTCGCACTTTTTCATGAAGGGGTAAGATCCCTTGCGGCGTGATGTGGTTACAACAGGAACTCCTGGTCGTTGATGGCCAAAGACACGTTTGCTGTTCCTGATCACGATGCCAGCTTGCTGGAGTCGATTGACGAGCAGGCGGAGCTGCCGTGCGTGCTCAAATGGTGTTATGCTGGCTACGACGATGTCATCGACATAAGTGAAAATGAAGTGGAGTCCTCTCGCCACCTCATCAATGAATCCCTGAAATGTCTGGGTGGAATTCCTCAGACCGAATGGCGTTCGAACAACAGTCCGAATGGGGTGGTAATAGCCGTTTTCGGAATAACGGTGGGCACTACCGGGATCTGGTGGTGGTCCTTTACTATGTCTATCTTGGAATAGATGATAGTTCCAGATAGGTTAGTGGGAAAATCTTGTGTGTGCGGGAGAGGGTATCGGTCGGGAACGGTGCGAGCGTTAAATGCCCGATAACATCCGCATGGACGCCAGTCATTTGGGTCCTTTTTCGAGACCATGCGTAGCGGTGATGCCCAGTCGCTAGAGGATGCGCGAATGATGCCTAACTGCAACATGTGCTCAAACTCGCTGCGCGCAATCTTGAGTTGGTCACCGGCAAGTCGACGAGGTCCTGCGGAGGCGGGTGAACCTGTGGTAGTGATGTGGTGCACCACGTCGTGTTTGACGGGCAGCTTCATGTTGCAGGGTCTTGTGATGGCTGGAAAGTCGGCAAGAGTGGCTTCGTATGGCGATGCGGTCATAGAAGGACGTATTGGCGAAACTGACAAGGCACACATAGTGCCTCGAACGGACAATGTCGTTGTGGCGTCGAGGAGAGTGCGGTTATGGATGTTGACCGCAAGGCCAAAGTGGTCGAGGAAGTCAGCCCCTATGATGGCTCGTATATGTCCGCGATGATGAACACCCACAGAAATACTCGCCCGAATTCAGTGTCAAAGGTCAGGAAACGCAGAGCAAATGAAGGTATTGCGGACCTGTTAGGGGGATCGGTGGCCGAGTGGTCTAGCGCACACCAGCTCGGAGCACGTGAAGCGAAAGCTCGCGCTGCAGAACCCAGGGATCCTGGGTTCAGTCCGCGCCCCTGTCCGTTTCGATCTGGATGAGTATCGTACCGGCGTGCGGTCGTCTATCACTACTGCGTGATGCACGTTAAAGACCCCAGGCTAGCGGTTGTACTGCACTGGCTAAATTTCTCATCTACAGCTGGGAGACTCGTCGCCCGCTGAGGCAGACCAAGTTCTAGGCTGTATAAACACACACACAACCCAATTTCTTGTTCGGACCTGTTGACAGCCCGAAGGCACGGTGTAGCCGGTCGCAGCTTGCGTTCAGAAGGGGTAGCAGGCAACAGGCTGACTTCCGCGCCAGTGTTTACGAGAAACTGTAGGCCCTAAATTTGTCACGGACGTAGAACAAGCGCCTGATGGGCTGGACGGCGTAACTCGCCGCCGTTAGTGCCGGGCGTCGGCGTTTTCTGTTCATCAACAGGTCAGGGTGCAAACGTATTGCATGGTCGCCGAATGTGCGATGGTACCAGCACATCGAGCGGTCGCCGGAGCTGGAAGCGCGGCGAGAGGCCGAGCGAGCGCGAGAGGGGCTGCGCTACCTTGACCGAGTGGGTCGGGGCTCGGCAGGCCTCAAGGGCGGCGATAGTGGCAGCCAACTGTTCTATGTTTGATTCCATCCTGGCAGCTGCGGTTTCCCAGGACCGAGTGGTGTGCGTTGTGACCGCGTAAACAGTGGGGAGCAGAATAGTTAACGGTGCGGTCTGCTAGCACCGCGAGTCGGTGGAGCGGCATATCTTCCGTGGCGGCAAGGATCATTCTCATCCCTCTGGAAACGTTCGGAGAAGGAGCTCACGTAGGATGGGATGGTGGATGTAGCGGTCTTGTGAGCCCAAGAGTTGATGCATCCAATGAAGTATAGCTGCGATGGGCGACAATCGCCAAGCTGCCGTGCTGCGAGCAGTCGCTGAATCCGGGAGCGTTTCGACGCCATTGTGCGAGCCAGGAGCACACTCTCCAGATTATCGTCGGGAGGGGCCTCTGAAAGGACATCGTCGATTTCGTCAGCAACTTCAGTTGGTAAGGGGGGCGACGACGTGGTAGAAGCGGGCCATTTGTGTGGTGATTCTTTGCAGACGAAAGTGTGTCTCTGCCTGTACGAACCAAACCGGGGGGGGGGGGGGGGCAGAATGACGGTAGCCGTAACGGAAGTGGACCGGTGGCATTGGGAACCCCTACGTTTGGTTCGTTTGGTTCGAGGGGACGGGGCTCGGTGTCGTGGTTTGCTGCGCGGTCACTTGGCGTTGTTGATCTCGACGTGGAGGCATCGCCAAGTAATCGGTAGATTGTATGGGTCACATATTTGTAGGAACCTCCGATTAGCTCATCTAAATTCCAAGTGCTTTAATCGCGAGAGCGCAAGGCTCATTCTACCGCACGTGAGACTCCCATTTTTCCAGACGACGAGGCGGCGTGTCGCCACAATCTTTTCATTCACAAGTTACCGAAATACGTACCCTTTCTTACATTCCGAATTTGAAAACAAAACCTAACCAATGATTCCGCAACTGGTTAGAATGCCGCAGTCGCCACACAGATTACCCAATATTTAATTTCTTAAAACTTACTACAAAGCAGAGAAGTTGTCATATCAGCATTCACAGAGTTATTTTACTTTCGCAAATACCCGATGCGCATTCTCGCGCCATATCCAGCTTTGCCAGCAGGCACGTAGCCAGGATTTTGTTTCGGGGGGGGGGGGGGGGCGCCCATGATAAAATGCTGTATGAGGGGAGGGGAGGGGGAGAGGAGGCCCCAGCAAAATAGAAGATTTCAGGGGGGGGGCATGCCCCCCCCCCGCTCGGGCTACCTGCCTGTTTGCGACAGTTGTTCCCCTTAGCACGAGGCTGCTGTGCGTGGCGAAGCAAGATACTCTTCACTGCGCGTGTAGCTTCTCTGCAATGCACATGTGCGTGGTGTCAAGCGGACTCAACGGAGCTTACTGCTCCAACAAACCACGAATGAGAAAATATAGCGAACTTAGGAGTACGGTATCGTATTCGATACGAAGATCATGCCGAACACTATATTTATTCTAAGCGATAACTGAAGGTCTCGAAAATTCGTTTAAAATTACCCTAAAGCCGAAATCACATGGCGCGATTTTGATCGCGATTTCGGAGCTGCGGCGTTGGACATCGCAGCCTCCACACGCCGTTTTCTGCAGCACGAGCGAGGTCGTAACTGCGAAATCACATGTAAACTCGCACCATGTGAATCGGGAGAAGTACAAGACAGTGTAGCGCTATCAGTTTCCGCATTGAAAAAAGTGAGATTAATCTTAGAGCAATGTTGGCGAAATTTTCGCATATTTCGCGGAACTATAGCAAATTGTAGCAAGGTAGGCGCCTTGACGCGGCCTCGCGCAAACGGTGCAGCGATCACGTAACCGAAAAAGTCCCCTCTGATTTTTGTAGGTTTCCCCGCCAACGGACTACCCGTTTCAATTCTCAAAAATACTTTTTTTTTTTTGTGACGGTTAAGTTTAATTTTGACGTAGCTGAGTTGGGACAAAATAGCAAATAACTTTCTTTGTCGATTGGAAGGCGCTCGAGGGGTTCGTGCCAATAGTTCTACTTTTTTCTTGGCTATACGTTTTCGTGTTTTAGTTATACTCAAACTATTTACATCGTTTTGTTTTTGTCGGCCAACTTTACCGCGTCACAATTCCAGTCTACGCGGAGTCAGAGCGTGTTCAACCAATACGGAGCGCAAGCTCGTCTGCTTCTTGCGCGGGGTAGCGCTGACGTCAGAACGCCGAGAACATCTGATTGGCTCCGATTGAATGATAGTGGGTAGACCTCAAGGCTAACTGTCTTGAGGTCTACCCGCTATCCTTCCAATCGGAGCCAATCAGAGGTCGGTGTCGTTCTGACGTGACCGCAACCCCTGCAAAAGAAGCAGACGAACTTGAGCTCCGTATTATCCCTATATAAGACCGCCCCCCCCCCTTTCAATACGTCATCACTAGTGACCCCACGCAGCGCCGCCTAGCGTGCGTCAACATCGGCGTCAGCGCGTCTTGCTGCGTCTCAACACGAGTGCGACATACGCTAGCACTTGGCGACGCCAAAAAGGACGCACGCGCCTGCCGCTTTGCGTCGAACTCTCGCCAAGCGTCAGCCTGTCTGCTGCTTAGGGCACTTCGGCGTATCCATTGGCGATGACGTCATGAAGAGGCCTTGTCTTCTAGATGGCACTGCTGGGTGGTTCCGATGGGGGCAAAAACGAAGTAAATGAAGTTTTGAAACGAAAATCTAAATGGCGCTTCATACGACGGGAAGCCAGAGCCGTAGATGGAGAGAATTTGGTCATGAATTGGTAAGAATAGGGCGAAAATAAGTTCACGTCGTTGGCCGAAATTGTTTCAATGACCTTGGACGCGATGATTGACAGCTCTTGTGGCCAACCACTGGCCGCAAATATTCCCCTAGCGGAGGCAGCGAACCTAACAAATACAATCCAATCACAATTTTTAGTTAAGGATGCATTCAAATACTTCGTATCAGCACGCTAGAGTTGAAATTTGCGACTCTTCGTAACTGAAACGCGCATGACGATGTCGTCACGGCGACATTCAGAACGCACTTAATCCTTCTTTGATCGTACTCGCGGCAGCGGCAGCTGTTGCGGCCACGACGGAGTGGACAGTAAAAACTGCGGACTGGGCTCCGAGGGAGTTTTCACCCCAACCCCGAACGCCCAACCCACATTGTTGCGCCTCATGTTTCGGGAATCTTTTTTCTCGTGCTGGTTTTAATAAAAGTTTGTTCCTCCTAAACCTCCCTCCTTTACCCGGCTCAGTAAAAGCACTCAGCATCTTGAAATTCCCCTTTTCTACCTATATCTTACAATTATATATTCATGTACGTTCAGCATCATCCAGCAACAAAAAAATACCTGCGCCGCGCTACGCGAATCCTTCAAGGTCATTCCAGCACATTCTTACTTCCCAAGTTCATCACGGGGGAATATGCGGCGCTGCCGGCGGCGTCGCTTTCGCTCCCGCCGGCTCCTTCCATTGACCAGACTCTCTGTATTACGCGGCTCTGCGGGAAGCGGTCTGAAAGGCGGGAAAGGAGGGAAAGGGGGGAGGTACCCCTTCGCGAGAGTACCGCAACTGAGCTACTCTAATAAATTTAGCTGCTCGGTGGCGTGTCCGGAAGTGACGTCAGATGCAAGAGTCCTATACGCGCAGCAGAAGGACAAATAAAACAAATGGTGCGTCTTGGTCGAATGCCCAAGCAGAATCGTGAATCGGTGCATGGGATTGTGCTAGTTGGTTTTTCATGCTTTGATGAAACATGCACCGCAAAGGACGAAGCGCCGAAAAAAAAAAAAAGCACCACCGAAACGAGGTGACGTCACAAATGACTCGAGTTCGTGCAGAGCTTTCACTAAGCTCCAATATCGAAAACAAGATTGCCATCCGCTGTGTTCGTGCCGCAGAGCATTACCCCCATTCTTTCCTTTGCTCTGGATGACAGCGCTTTCTGATGCGAACTAGATCGAGGGTATATACACTGAAGGCTATGGGATAAACTTAGTATGGGGTTAAGGAAAGGTCCAAAGAAGTGCATATGGACGAGAGAGTGCGACGAAATGATGATGATGATGATGATGATGGTGATCCCGAGGAAAGAAAAACGCATCTGGCCACCGTTCTGTTGGCGCTGGTGCATTTTCTCCTCGCTCGACGAGGCGAAGCACCCACTGTACAGACGCCACCGCCGCCCCTATTCGCTGACCAAGGCATTGAGTAAGTTACAATGAACTCAGACGACTCATAAATTAAGAAAACAAGCAACGAATCGCTCAGTCTACATTCAGTTAAACGAGCAACGAGGCACTTTCAAACTTTTCTGAATGAACGCGCTTTTAGATTGCGAGAAGCAATTGCACGGGAAATCCTCTGAGAATTTATTAACTTTTTTTTTTGTTAAACTAAGTTTAAAAAAAAAACAAGCTTTGAGAAACGAAACGTTTGCCTCTATCTTGTCTTCATATACGGGCACCAGAAATGACCGCCGCTGTTACAGGCTAAGACGAGCGACTATCGTGGAACGTTCTGTAGCGGCAACCAGCAGTGTCTACAACAGAACATATAGCAGCTGTATTTTGATTTTGTTTTTATCAAACCGTCATACGCAGAGTGACGCAGACGTTCAGTCTCGGCTTTATTAGAACGCGCCGTCGCGTCTTTTTGAAGCGTCGCTTCGTCCTTCTTTCCCGCCGCTGCTTTTTTTTCTTGTTGTTTTTGAAAGCGTTGAACAACCGACCAACTCTTTTCGACGCGTTGCGGCGTCGCTTCGTCCTCCTCTCCTGTCTCTTTTTTTTTAATAATTATTTTTTGTTTACGCGAGCTTTCTGCCAGCTGGCCACTTCTGGCACCCTCCTCTCTACAACGCGGAACGGACGCTCACGTAATCTGAGGCAGTAATTGTGTTGCGTTTTTGTTTATACAGCATGAACCTATAGGGGGTATTCACTGGCCGCCATATTTGAGGTCACTGTTTAGAGCGCATGCTCAGAATGAGCTCACATTAATAGGCTGTCAAGACCGGCAATCTTGATGGTGCGGAATGCACGTTGCAAAAGAGCTGTGGAAGCTAGCCATCAGCACGTGCTCAGCATTAGCGCACACAGATATGCCCGCCAGTGAATACACCCTATATGTCAGCACCCCAGTGGGCCTATATACCTTGTCTCCGCTGTAGGCGAGGTGCCAGCGCAATACGACCGCTAGCCCGGAGTCATTAACGTGCATCACGCAGTAGTGATACCTGGCCACATGCCGATGCTCATCCAGACCGAAACGGGCAGGGGTGGGTATGATTGAACAGCAGCGTCCCCGAGTTCTACAGCGCGAGCTTTCGCTCCGCGCGCTCCGAGCTGCGGTGTACACGCTACAACACACTCGGCCGCCGATTCCCGAATCTGAGTTACAGCTTCCGTAAGAATGCAGAGTCCGCATCAAAAAGTAACGGTCCAGCCGGCAGCATATGCGACAAACAGCCCAGGGGTCCGATTTCGGTCGAAGTAAGAGCGACAGCATTCTAGCGGCTGCTGATTGGGCGTGGCGTCACTGCTTCCTGCATGCCGGGCGCGCAAAATCGACCAATGAAAAACTTTTGACTCCTTCGCGAGTGCGTGATAGGGTAATATTCTAGTGAAAACTTCACACAAATAGCGAGAAAGGTTTCGCGGCCTCTGGAACGGTGCACGGGTTGTCAGTGGCTTCCACCGTGAAATCGCAGACTATCACAATTTCAGCCTGCGGCCGATCTCGCTTCAGCGCGGCGCGTGGTTGACGACAAACTTTTTAGTTCTGTTATATATCCGTTAGCAGACGACGCACGGTGTTTTCTTATTTGACTCTCGTCTGCGAATTGCATTTCGTAGCAGACGAACTACGCTCTTCGGTCACGTCAGCAGACGAACCGTCTACGAACGCCATATCTTCGCTCGTTCCTCCCAGAGACAAATTGATCTCGCTCTCGCGGTGACAGAAATCGGACCCTGCAGCAGCCAGAGCCCGCCACTTCAGCGAGAGAAGGAGGCACGCATCGCTGTAGAAACACGGTCGAAACACTGCAACATCTTTTAAAATACAAAATGTGACATTCTTTTTTTTTTATTTTGGTGTGTACATAAAAAAGTAAAGATAAAATATAATCGCAAAATTAGTCAGATCCACATTTGAAGATCTCCCGGCGCGGCGACCTATAAAAAGGCTTAAATTCGAGTCGTTTTCCTGGGCCCAATTTTTCGAATAGTGACGCCGTTCGCCATCACATTGATATTGAGAAGTAGGCCTAGACATTTCTTCACCGTCTCATTCTTCTGTAGCTGCAATTAATCCCGAAAAGTAATAACAAAAACATTCTTTTTTTTCCGCGAAAAGGTGTTGCTACACATCTAAGGTGATATTAAATCATGTTTTTTTTCTCGTTTGACATTTTGGCGGCAACATCACAGTTTGTGCAAAATAATTGTTGTTCTTACTATTGTTCTATCACAGCCGACTTTGGCACGCATATGCTCTAATCTCGTTGCCACTTCGAGAAAAAACGACGTTTTGGGCATTATTCGTGCGCTGCGCAAAGTAGTTCTCACAAGATTTGGTTGTCGAAGAAAGACACGATGTTTTTCGGCGCTTGAAACGGGTCCTAATAACCTAAAGATAATCAAAGATCATATCTTATATCTTAATGCAACACATCATGGGGGAACTGTTTTTTTTTTGTGTGTATGGTTCGAGAAGTGATTACGAGTATCAGATATGTAGAAGGTTTGGTTAGAATGTCAATGTTTTTATATATATTTATAAAAACTTAAAGAAATTCTTGTTAGCCCTTTCAAAAAGGCGTTTTTTGCGATTTACAGTTATTTTAAAATAAAAGCGGTTTCGCACACATTACGTTTGTTGTTCATTGCACTCGGCGGTTCAAAATGAGTTAATTCGCTTATTTAACTAGGATCTTTTAAGCGTTATTCCCCGCGTGTACAAAAGAATATGCCTGTTATTGTACGTGGATATTGCATCTGAAAAATATAAAAAAACAAGCTATATCAAAACACACATATAGATTTATAAGAAGGGATCAAGCACTATACATTGTGAAATTTTCATTCAGTTATCGCTTATATATCTGTGGCGCGTGTTTCCTTCAAATAGCAGCTGCCGAAAGCCATTTCGCGGAACACTCCTCAACTTTTGCGAGCTAAGAGTCCCCAGCTGCGGCTTCACATTTCGACGCCCAGGCTTTCTTACACGCGGTTCGCTTTCTTAAGCGCCGTTCACACTCTTGCGACCGAGTACGACCGAGAGAGACGAGACCGGTTTTTAGGACCGGATGCGCTACAGCGGAGCTGGTCCTAACAGATCGCATGAGGCTTAAAAACCGGTTTGGTCTCTCTCGGTCGTACTCGGTCTGCAAGAGTGTGAACGGGCCTTTACACGCGGTTCGCTTTCATCGCGTGCCACTGATGGAGCGTGTCGCGGCGGGGCATTCGAGAATAGCCTCGTCGGACCCGCTCGGTCGGTTTCCCAGTGCGCCGCGAGGCCTGCATGCACGACGCGTGAATACGTCAACACCTCGGCGAGCGCGTGCCATCAACGAGGATATCGTCGTCGCCGTCGAGTGCGCACTTAACGAGTTAATACATCGTACGAAAAGACGCGGTTGTTCGCCGCGCGGACACGGAGAGGTAATTATAACCGCGGACACGACGCCTCGACCAAGAACGAAGAACTTTTGTTTCGTACTAAATGTCGAGACGGGATATAACGAAGTCGGTTATAAGGAAATGGCGGCTACAGCGAATCGATCACGATATTCCCTTCCCTTTTGCACTCCGTTATAACCGAAGTCCTTTATAACGAAATAGCGGATATAGCGAAGCGCTCACGATTTCCCATTCCCCATTTGCACTTCGTTATGACCGAAGTCGGTTATAACGAAATAGCGGATATAGCGAAGCGATCACGGATTCCCATTTCCCATTTGCACTACATTGTAACCGAAGTCGGTTATAACGAAATAGCGGATATGGCGAAGCGATCACAATTTCCCCATTCCCCATTTGCACTTCGTTATGACCGAAGTCGGTTATAACGAAATACCGGATAGAGCGAAGCAATCACGGATTCCCATTCCCCATTTGCACTTCATTATAACCAAAGTCGGTTATAACGAAATACCGGATAGAGCGAAGTGATTTCCGATTCCCGTTGACTTCGTTATAACAGGTCTCGACAGTATCTGTACATGCTTCGAATACGTCCGCACACGGGTTTTTGTACAACCAGTGTGACACGACCTTGGTACGAGGGAGAAACACACCTTCTGCAGACTGTAATTTTCTACGAGCCATTAGCGGTGGGAGTGCGGCTCTATAATACTCATACATCGTATACAGAAAAGACAGTCTGCAAACACGCGAGTCAGCGCAACATCCGTGGTTCGAATGCCGCGGGTGAGAAGTCTCCTCCTCGAACTCGTTGCGTGAAGTGACTGACAACGCAAGAAGCCGATACCCCGTGGAAGACCAAGCAAGGCCCGCTCGTGACGTCATTGTTATCATCATGACGTCATCCCCGACCCGCCTCAAAGCGGCAAGCAGGCCGAAGATCGCTGAGAGTCCCAAGCTGCACAGCGCCAGACGCGTCCGGTCTTGGCGTGGACGTCATGCTATGCGTAGAGCAAGTCGTCTGCTTGTCACGCAGGGGTGGCGGTGACGTCAGAACGACGCCGAGTTCTGATTGGCTTTGATGGGAGGGATAGTGGGCAGACCTCAATGCTAGATGGCCCGAGGTCTAAGAAGACAGCGCGTCATTTACTCCGGTGAATGCAAAAACCCTTTTCTACAGCAGCCTCCACAGGTCCGGAAAAAAACAAGAATCAGAGAGGCTTCGAATAGCCGTGACTCACTCCGCGCAAGCTGTAATGTGAAGCTCCAAACTAGTTTTCAAACATCTTAAAAAATTTTCTAATAAAAAAAATAAAAAAATCTTTGAGGCGCCGTTATTTCCTAGACGGATCACTCACAAAAACGTTATAAGCGTTTCTTTATAAATAAACTTTTTTTTTTTAAAGCGGCATAGACGCGAATTAACATGGCCATTACGTGGTTTGAGATAGCGCGTCGTCTGCTCGCATCCTACCAGCTGCGTCACAGGAGGACGCCCGCGAGGTGGCGCCACCAAAACATCTCGTCGCCAATAGCGATGACGTCATGAGCGGGCCTCGTCGTCGTTCGGAGTGCACGCGTCGACGCGCTCCCAAACGACCAGAATCGGTCACGTGCACGGCCCGGCGTCTTTCGTCGACGTCGACGAACCGGCGGCGCACGTCACCGGTGACCCACAAGCTCTCCGTCTCGATTATTCGGCGGGACGTCCCACGTGCCGACGCCGAGCCAGCGGCATAACGGCGGCACCTTCGCATACGTAAAGAAGCTGCCGCCCGGAGGAGAGCACTACGACAACAACGGTAAAAACAAAAACCTCCATTCTTTTTATTAATTTTTTTGTTGTTGTTTTGGCGATTGAAGGAAAGGTTGTCCGACTCCATCTTGCTGTCATTGTCCCCGAACGAGAAAGCGAGAGATCGATATGCGGAAATAGCGGAGCCACGCAAACGTCCCTTTTGGCGGACCAAAACAAGGGAGGGACTGACGGGGGTGAACGAATGGGACGCCCGGATGGACACGGTCTAAAAATAGTCGACAGTCGCCTCCGCCCCCGCCCCAGCCCGCTCCCAATATAGCGCCTGAAAGGTAACGAACCATCCTGACAGCTCTGGAAATAGACGCCGCTCTCTCGAACGAATGAATGAATTACGTGGATGCGAGTACGCACGTGAAGAGGGCACACGCGTAATCCCCCGTTAACGATTTTTCTTTTGTGCCCATCATTTTTTTATTTATTTTTTTAGTAGCGCGTGTTCGGCGTCTGCTTCTTCTGGGAATGCTACGTCATCGACCGCCCTCGAGCACAACTCGTGCGCGCGTGCGGTAGAATCATAAAGTTACTATAATGACCCGGTAGAGATATGCCAGTGGGCCTGTATTCCTGCAGCGACGCTCTACCATACACAAAAAAGCGGCAAAAAAAAAAAAAAAAACAGCTTCCAAGGGTGTGTGTATATACCTACTTGTTTTCTAGCTTTATCTTGCGCGAAACCCCTCGGCGTCGTACATTGTACAATACGAAATCAAACTGACGAGCGCTCGAATAACTTGACTCGCCGGGGCAAAACGAACACGCTTGACCTATCGTCCGCTGTCTGCGACCTTTTCTGTCGCTGTCTTTCTCGTTCTTTCTCTCGGCACCCCCGATGTCGGCGCTTACAATTAGCAACGTTCTGCTCGCGTCTTAAAAGCGTAATAAAAAATAAATATCGCCAAGCATTTTTATGCACGCCTGATACAACCATGAGTGTAGTCCACGACTCCACGTTATATGCCAGTTCACGGGACAGCTCGTGCCGTCGTGTCAACGAACTTTGGCCGGCGAGATGGCGTCAAAACACCAACAATGATGCGATTGGTCAGAGTCATTTTGGTGCACCTTTCGAAGCCTACAAAAGGTTCGTCTTGAAGCAGCCAACTTTCCAAACCTAAGCGTATACTTATTTCTCATTCGCTCCCCCGCAAATACTATACGTTACGGATCAGATGGCCCGCTCAACTAAAAGACGACGCATTCTTTGCTTTCCCACTCCCGCGCAACCACTCGCCAAGCATTAGTTGCGCAGTAGACAGCTTTGAATGAATGCCTCGAACACTCAACAAGCCGTTTGCTTGCGATCACAACACAAAGCGACAAGCATGCTGTAACGATAGTCATTCTTTTTGCTCCTAAGCTTCTTTTTTGTTTGGCACTGGGGCAGTCGGAACAGGTGCGACACACACACCGCGGACATCTGTGAATGTATTTTCTTGGGTGTGAAATCGTATGTAAACCAAATAGAAAAGAAAAAAAAGAATAATAATAGACTATAATATTATAGTGCAAAATAGTTTTTTTTTTTTAGTTTTGAAGGTCGCAAAAAGGAAACTTTTGCTGCAAGTTGGTACTAGTTTTATTTTTCCTCTTAAAACGCTTGACGGGTGCGCGTGTACCATCTATAGCTATACTCGTTGTCACGTCAAGAAAAAGAAAACGTTTTGCGCATTACTCATGCGCTGCGCGAAGTAGTTCTCCCAAGATTTGGTTATCGAAGGCGAAAAAAAAAAAACTATGCTTTTGGCGTTTGAAACGTGTATATCTTTATAAGATGCACCTACAGCCAACCACTCTGTGACCTTTTCTTTCTTCTTCAGCAATAAAAAGATATAATAAAAAACCACTAAAAAACCCAATAACGTTCCGCAAAAAACAAAAAACTTTTTTTTTTTTTTTTTAGCGTAGCGAGATACGGATGGTCGCCGGTCCGCGGATGTCGCTTCTCCGCCGTGCACCGGTGAGCAGTGAGAAGCCCACTCAACGGGGTCGGAATGAAGTTCCGAGTGCTGCCAATAGTACGTACGATGATTACATCGAATAGTACGTTACTCGAAGCTATATTCGAAAGTTCAAAAAAAGAAAAATTAACACGAGCCTAACAGTTAAGGTCCGGTAGTGTAGCGGGACCGATCTCGGCCATTGGTTACGGTATTGAGAAAGCGATTATAACTTTCGGGGCAATGTTGGCGGAAATTGCTCACATCTGAGTGAAATGCAATAAGCACGTGCATATTGGCACAAATGGCGCAGCAATGACATCGCTGCACCAGCCAGAAAAGGCGCCCGGTAACGCAGAGGAAAACCGAAACATGCGCGCTTTGCAAAGACACGGAAACCGGCCGGGTAATTAACATATTAATTGCAAAAAAGCTAAGCATAGCTTGTGATATAAAATTTAAAAAAAAGGAACAGGATAGGAGAGAGAGAGAGAGAGAGAGAGCACGTGTAGTCGCAAAAATAGTATCGATAAGAAAAGTCCCAAGTTTGCGGAAGCGTCTTTCAGGCTGCAACGCGATCAAGGGTGCATCCTATGGAAACTTCCGGACGATCATTTTCGGACTCCAAGACGTACTATCGGGGACATTATGAGCTGAAACAGCGCTCCGGCCTGTGCACGGTACTTCCTGCGCCGCCTGTCGCATCGCTCCGCAAACACGGCGCGCTCTGTGGCCGAGATAAATTCTCACTTGCGCTCACTGCGTCGCTGAGCTCTTCCGGCCGTCTGCTATCGAAAATATTGGCTGACGGAACCACCGTGACGGACCTCTGCCGATTGGAACAAAGCTTGTTGCTACGGTTGCGACACACAGTTCGACGCCGTTAACCAGCGCATAGCTTTTGAGTGGTGCATCCTTGATTTCGATCTTTTTGTATCCTGCAGTTGAATTTCCACGCCGACTATTAAAATTTCGTGTCTGTCATTGTCCTCTGCGAATATTCTTTCGATGAACTTTCAAGCTCCTTCTCCTGGCAAATATAGGATTGTTTGTTGCACTTTATTAAGACTAGGAATTTGTAAATAAAACACTGGTGTCTTGTCAGCACTTGTTTTGTTTGAAACAAACGCGTGGGCCCAGTAAAAAACCAAATATATATTTTTGAACTCTTTCATACCAATCAAGGTTACAAGACCTCAGCAACAACATGTATGGTTACCGTTGTTTCTTTTTTATACAGCTGTGCATAATAATAAAAAAAATATATATATATATATATATATATATATATATATATATATATATATATATATATATATATATATATATATATATATATATATATGGGTGATTTCATCTCAACTCAGGCACGGATTTAGGGTCGAATTTTTAATTTTGACGAAAAAAATATATGTTTTGGGGCAATTCCTATAATAGAAGAAGACGCAAACGGCAATGTCGTCGGATTTTTTGTTCTCAAGTTATGGACCGTTGAAGCGGCCAAGGTGGAAACTGGCGTTTTTCCAGCTTATCGGAGGTGCCATATTTCACTCCATCTTTTTTCCATACTTTTAACGCTACATCAATATAACTTTCTGGGAACACTCTAGACATAGGCTTTTTCATGCTAATTAAGCGTCTAGGTCATAACACTTTTAATGATTTTTGTTTTATTTGTCAAACCGCCTCTCTGCGACGATATTTGACGAAGTTCAGCAAGCTGTGCTGTGTGACCTAATCAACATATTTTTATGATCTTTATATCACCGTAAAGCTCCAATTAAGCTCTTTCTTTTGAGTATAATTTCAATATTTTGCAATAAGTATGTAATGCGCTACATGTTCCTGAAAAACGAAAATTTCGCAAAACTAGCAAGTTTGGAGTCGATTTTCTCAAAAACCCCACTTTTATTTCTTTTATTTTTTATTCACAGTTAGTTAATATAGTGGTCTATCCGAAACTACCAACAGAAATTGTAATATATTGTTTGTATGGCCGCTATTAACACTCGAATATCGTGCTATGAGCGTTTTGAACGGGACTTCGCACAGGCGCTCTGCTGAGCAGAATTTTGGCCTATGTAAGGTTTTCTATTTATCGTTAGCAGTTACCTCAATATCCAACCATAAACATTAATAAAATTTGGAGTAGTGTACTTAAAAAAATTTACTTCGAAGTCCGTATCCACAAGTGCGGGCACAGCGCTTATTTCCTCCCAATACGGGGGAATTCAGATCGTTAGAGAATTTCTCTGGGGCCTTTTGCTTTCGGCTTTGAGTTTGAAATACCGAACTTGTCATGTAATTGTCATATTTTCTTATGTCAAACAGATATGCAGTGCATATACATATGTACGATTTAGTATCTGACGCTTAGGAAGTACGGTTTCTTCTATGCGCGTACGGACTCTTTCGTAAAATAACAAGCATTTCGTGGCGTGTAAGGCTTCAAACGTTTTAGTCATGTGTTTAGGTTTCATTTCTATTTTCAGTGATTCATGCCGGGTTACTTAGACTTTTTTCTCTTGACTTAAGTTTGTCCGGGAGTCTAGATGTTACGTATCTTCTCCGTCAATACATAGGGCGAATCTACACACCTTGCAAATCACGCCAGTGCCAAGTAAATAAATATTGTTAGAATAAATATTGCTGCTTCACTGGCTTTTACGCTCAGATATTGAGGTAAGTAGTACTAACATTAAATAGAAAACCTTACATAGGTCAAAATTCTGCTCAGCTGAGCGTCTATGCGAAGTCCCGTTCAAAACTCTCACAGCACGAGATTCGAGTCCCAATAGCGGCCATACAAACAATATATTACAATTTCTTTTGGTAGGTCCTGACAGATTACTATATTACCTAACTGTAAATAAAAATTAAAAGAAATAAAAGGTGGGTTTTTTTAGAAAATCGACTTCAAACTTGCAAGTCTTTCTTTAGAAAAACTTGCAAGTTTGAAGTCCATTTTCTAAAAAAACCCACCTTTTATTTCTTTCATTCTTTATTTACAGTTAGGTAATATAGTAGTCTGGCAGGACCTACCAACAGATATTGTAATATATTGTTTGTATGGCCGCTATTAGGACTCGAATCTCGTGCTGTGAGAGTTTTGAACGGGACTTCGCATAGACGCTCAGCTGAGCAGAATTTTGACGTATGCAAGGTTTTCTATTTAATGTTAGTACTACTTACCTCAATATCTGAGCGTAAAAGCCAGTGAAGCAACAATATTTATCCTAACAATATTTATTTACTTGGCACTGGCGTGATTTGCAATGTGTGTAGCTTCGCCCTATGTATTGACGGAGAAGATACGTAACATCTAGACTCCCGGACAAACTTAAGTCAAGAGAAAAAAGTCTAAGTAACCCGGCATGAATCACTGAAAATAGAAATGAAACCTAAACACATGACTAACACGTTTGAAGCCTTACACGCCACGAAATGCTTGTTATTTTACGAAAAGTCCGTACGCGCATAAAATAAACCGTACTTCCTAAGCGTCAGATACTAAATCGTACATATGTATATGCACTGCATATCTGTTTGACATAAAAAATATGACAAGTACATGTCAAGTTCGGTATTTCAAACTCAAAGCCGAAAGCAAAAGGCCCAGAGAAATTCTCTAACGATCTGCATTCCCCCGTATTGGGAGGAAATAAGCGCTGTGCCCGCACTTGTGGATACGGACTTCGAAGTAAATTTTTTTAAGTACATTACTCCAAATTTTATTAATGTTTATGGTTGGATATTGAGGTAACTACTAACGATAAATAGAAAACCTTACATAGGCCAAAATTCTGCTCAGCAGAGCGCCTGTGCAAAGTCCCGTTCAAAATGCTCATAGCACGAGATTCGAGTGTTAATAGCGGCCATACAAACAATATATTACAATTTCTGTTGGTAGTTTCGGATAGACTACTATATTAACTAACTGTGAATAAAAATAAAAGAAATAAAAAGTGGGGTTTTTGAGAAAATCGACTCCAAACTTGCTAGTTTTTCGACATTTTCGTTTTTCAGGCACATGTAGCGCATTATATACTTATTGCAAAATATTGAAATTATACTCAAAGAAAGAGCTTAATTGGAGCTTTACGGTGATATAAAGATCATAAAAATATGTTGATTAGATCACACAGCACAGCTTGCTGAACTTCGTCAAATATCGTCGCAGAGAACGGTTTGACAAATAAAAAAAATCATTAAAAGTGTTATGACCTCGACGCTCAATTAGCATGAAAAGCCTATGTCTAGAGTGTTCCCAAAAGTTATATTGATGTAGCGTTAAAAGTATGGAAAAAGATGGAGTGAAATATGGCACCTCCAAAATTGAAAAATTCGACCCTAAATCCGTGCCTGAGTTGAGATGAAATCACCCATATATATATATATATATATATATATATATATATATATATATATATATATATATATATAAATACATTGGAGCCGGCCTAAATCCCGCATACAAATTTTGGCCTATATTTTACTAACCTACTTTGTGCGTGCACTTCATAAAAAAAAAAAAAAAGAAGATACAACCTACAACGTCTTTTGATGTGACTTAAAAAAAAACGATAATCGCAGCTGCAATTTAAGATACTTCAACATTGTTTCGTCATCCGCCAGTGTTTTTTCTACGTGATTCTACACGATAGAATGAAGTAAATCAATTGCAAAAAGGAACGACAAGTGTAATCTTCTATCCCCCACCCTTTCCCTCTCCCTGCCACCCTACCACACACACGCCCGCTGTTGCACACGTCGTCTCGCTAGCAGCCGGCCGGAAGAGGGCAGTGGCGCAGCGAGCGCAAGTGTTAATTCATCTTGGCCTCAGGGTGCGCAGTGTGTGCGGAGCAAGGCGACAGGTGGCGCAGGTTGTACCGTGCGTCCAGAGCCGTGCGTCGCGCGCCGGCCGAAGCGCTGTTTCAGCTCATTATGTCCGCGATAGTACGTCCTCTCTGACAGGAATCCATTTTTCTTTTTTCCTTCGTCCTTTTACGAAATTTGGCGTTAGGGCAACTCCGTTGAACGTCCCAACCCCACTAGAGTGACCGATATCACTTTAGTGGGCCGTAACATTTCTGCCGAACAGTACCGAAAACGCAAAATATAGATTATTAAAGGCCGACGACCAGTTCGCGCTTTCCACTTTCCCCCCGCTTCCTCCTCTCCCCCTTCTACCCTGTCCACCGTTGCCCGTTTCCTCCTCCCCCAGGGTGAGGAGGATCTTCTGCCTTGCAGAATCTCGCTGCTCTTTCGATCTACAGGTGCACGGGAACTACCTGGACAACCGTATTTATACAAATAAAAAAAACCTTTTTTTTCGCAGCTTTTTAATATTGGGCCAGCGCTTCAGACGGGGCAATATTTTCCAGCGTCTTGACTTAATATACTTGGCTCCAGGCTTATTGTAGGAGACCTTGAAGTTTTGTAACATCAAAAGCAGCTTCAGAGGCGCTGCTAACAACAGTTATTAATCGGCATAGATACAAACTAGCACAGCCACTCCGTGATATTACATAGCGCGTCGTCTGCTCGCATCCTACCGGCTCCGCCACAGGAGAGCGCCCGCGAGGTGGCGCCAGCACAGACGAAGATCCGTTCCAGGCAGCGTTGTAAACAAATATCAACAAAATAGAAAAAAAAATATTTGTTTGCTCTTGCGTTGGACACTAAAGCCAGTAGGAAATATATATACGACTTTTTCTTTTTCCGCATGCTGAACGAAACTTTTGGACACAGTAACGTTGTAGCATACTCTATGAATATTCTTTAGTTATAAAAGTCAACATTTTATGGACGAAAAGTTAATTGATGTCTGCATGCTGCACCTAAGTCAAATTTCTCTAATTGTAGTGGCACCTCGACCTCGCACCCTAATGTCACTTCTTTTCTTAAAGCGGTTTCGGAATTGTTATTGTTTTTCGTTGTCACTGCCGTGCAATACCGAGTTCATTCGTCATTTCTAGATCGGTGTTCGCCATGAAGCGCTTGGCTGAACGACATATTCAGCATTCTGTAACAACGAAGGAACACACGAAGACAAAAATCGCATGCCATCATAAGGGGAAGCCACAATACTGTTTTCACCGCTTGCTCATACATGCCGCTCCACGTAAAAAGAAAATGACAGCTCAGCTGGGAGGGGCAGGGAGCAAATCTCAAGGGGTAAACACCGGCGAAATTCGAGAAAGAGCTGCGACAGTCTTTACCGCGCGCTACAGTATATCTCCCCATAAGGAAGGCCCCAGAACATGAGCTAATCGCACAACGTATCCTGCAAAAAATGTGATATATGATATAAAAGAAAATTGGGACTGCGTTTCTGCGATGCTTTGCTGCGCAGCACGTCAAAATACGATATCACTGCTTGTCTTCTACGAATGCTTGCTTCCCTTTCCTAAAGTTATGACTATAAACGCTAGAGGCTAAGCCGGCGGTAGTATCTACGGGATTTCCGGTTGCAAACTGAAGCAGACAGCAACCAGTCTACTTTTCGAGTCTTCCTGTGTATTCCTATGGGACAACGTACGTGATAGTTTTCTCTTCACCAGGGAATAATAGAAATAAGCGTAGTTTCTACTTTACTCGCAACGGGTACTATATATGTAGCTTTATTCGCATTATAAAAGTGGAATTTATTTAGGTATTTTTTTTATTACAGGGCGATGTTTAAGTTAGCAAATATTGAGGCTCAGGTCTATGTTGTACAGCATGTTACGTCAACACAAGCTATCGATTCAAGCAAAAAGAACAATTAAAAAGCAAAAGAAGAACAACTACACTCGGTTACTGCTTTATATTGATTAATTAATGCACAGTTTGTTACTAATCCAGCACGTGTTCTTCGTTCCGTAACTCCATGCTTCGTTCTTGTCTGTTTTGATTGTTTTATTTGGCCTATATTAGCATCCTTTTGGTGTTTTGTCAAGCTGATTCACTCTGTGTGCTTCATAGTATTGGCTGTATGCGTCAATAGTGCCCTATAATAGCAGTCTCCAACGTCAACACGTATTATACATGTGCATTGGGCTATTTTAGCGCAATGTTTGACGCATATGAAATCTAAAAAGAAAAAAAATACGCTCCGATACATATTTTTTTACATCCAATTGTAAAACGTGTCAATCTTTTTATTCCGTCACAACACTAAGCAATATTTGCTTTTATAATCGAGCGCGAAGAAGAAAAAAACGCATTTGCGTTTTCCCATAGGAATGCATTACCGAAATTTAAATTTAGACTGCTTGCTGTCTGCTTCAAAATGAAACAGCACACTAGCGTCACCATAGCCTCTAGCGTTTATTTTAATAACTCTATATTCTCTATCCCTATAGCCAAACGTCGTCGCTTTCTCTCCTCCGGTGTCTGAACATGGTTAAAATTGCGCACAAACAGAAAGGAACAGTGAAGAGGGAAGAGAGAAGAGACAAGCGCAAACTCACAACTCGATGTATTGAAGAAGAAAGAGAACAGCCCGCGTTGTCAGCTCGAGCCGAGGCCACACTCGCACGGGGCCCCCGAGCACGCGGAGGATATATACACACCATCAACCGCACTCAAACGAATGTAGAAAGGCCATTTCCTTGTCAGTTAGAGCCACAGAAGGATGGCTGACGCAACGCTCGCCTAGGCGGAGTATAGTAAAAGCTTCAAAAATTTCCCTGGTATGTTTTTCGTAGAATCTGCCAATTATCGTGGTTTTTTGTAAGGAAGGTGTACACTTACACGCTTGACAATGCAGAGGTAGGTGACCCCCCACCGTGGAATTTAGAGAAAGATTGTGCTCCCTTAACCGGTCATTAATACACCGTCCTGTCTGTCCTACGTAGGATCTACCACAGGAAAGGGGAATGCTATAAACCACTCTGGTTGAACAGGGCACGTAAGGGCGGACGTGTTTCGTGCGGCACCTGTGTTTTTTTAATATTTTCGACTTTTGCTCGAACTTTAGAACAAATTTGACCCATTTTTTGGGGGGCTGACATCACCAAGGGGACTCCGTACCTATTGGCTACCTGTTTGAGATTGTGAGAAATTCTGTGTATATACGGAACCACCACCACTCTTTTTTGTCGACATTACCTGCAGCTTTTTCACATCCTTTTACTTTTTTTATCAGAGTTCCTACCACCTCAGTTAGCACCTGCGTTGGGAACCCAGACGCTGTAAGCCTCTCAATTTGAGCATTAAAACTGCTTTTGATGGTGTGGAGGCATGACTTCTTTAAGGCTGAAGTAAGGCAGGAAAGAGCTATGCCTCTTTTTACGACTTTAGAGTGCGAGGACGTATAGTGTAGTAAACCTTTTTTAGAACGGGGTGAAAATGACCAGCACAGGTGGTTTGTTTGCAAAGATAGGGAAAGGTCTAGAAATTGCAACACACCTTCCTTAGGAGTTCTTTGTCTCTTTGGCAAGTGGAGCATGCATGGTCATACTGAACACGCTGCCTCCGTCTGTCTCCTCTTCAGCATCTGTCTCCTCTTCAGGCCGCTCCTTTTTTTTTTTTTTTATGAGGCATCGTGAAGACTGCGGCGCATCCAGTGAGCGCCTCGTTCCGCGCATGCGCGCCACAAGAAGAGAAGAATGGCACGTGTAACCTCTGGGACGTTTGCATGGCTGAGTGTGTCGCACCGTCGTGGTTTTTCCCCTTTTAACAGGCCGGTAACTAACGCCATCTCTCGGGTTCGTTTCTTCGCTACCGGCCGCGTAATCGCCGTGCGCGCTCTTTTCCTGGTCTTCTATTTTTAATGTAAAAGCAACGTTAGAATAACCTTTTTATTGAATTACGAAGTACATATACGCAGAGTGAGCTTAATGTCTGGTTCGGTTCCACCAACCTTGAACTGGGCACGAGGTCTGCTAGTTGCAAGGGGCAACACGCGACCAACTCGATAAGGTGTGGAATAAAAGTAGAGCACTTGAGCGGGTTCTCGAAATTTTATCAAGCAGCTTTGAAGATGCCGTGTGGTTTTCGCTTGTGTCGGCGTTGGGGCACGGCCAATATCAGCCCCCCGTCGTTCGACGCGCCGCCGGTTTGCATACGGCTGATATGGCGACTCGCAGCGTATTTTATGGAATACGCGTACGTTTTGAAGTACAGTGTCCAGATGGCGCTTCGCCGTTATTTATGGAATACACAGCTTTGAAACGAAACTCTGTAGCTGGCGCTTCAAACAATGGGACGCGGGCTGGAGGGGGAGATGGAAAGTGTACCGCTCCGGCGAGAGATGCACAACTGAGGTGTTGGTCATGGCATCGCGGTTGCTGCTTGTGTACACGGGTTCCCCAGCTTTTCCAAATCCGGTTTGCTGGGTGCCTGGAGCAGCCAAGCCACTAGGGGAGACTCCAGCGCTGCCATCGCTCTGTCTAGTGCAAACGAGCGGAGTGGCCTGTACTCGCTTTGTAAAGCATTTGACCTCACTCATCCGCGCACGCGTTTCAATGTTTCAACCTCAAGAAACAGCAGCGTGCGTCCGTTTGATGAGAGCAACCTCTCTTGTTGTCCTCAGTAATAAATCTTGGTTATTAACGAGAAGATTGAACTATAAAAAAAAAAAGCTTTGTCCAGCGTTTTTTTTTTTTTTTGACAGAGTTTGGTGTTTATTTAGCACAAGGCGTTATGGTCATCATCGTTCGCCCGGGACACTTGTTCAATCGGTACTTCACGAATGTACACGTTTCCGACCAACCATATCTTTAAGCGAATTATCTCATATTTCGTAATTTTTAGGAATACAAAAAAGAAACAAAACAGAAAAGTGCGCACAAATCGTCCGCATGTATGCGTTCGAAACGACCACCCCCACCCAACAAGGAGTTTCTTTGGAACCCGATGCCGGGTTGTGACGCATATCAGTTAACGGCGCCCCATAAAGCAGACGACAAGCGCCTGGCGCTCAGCAGCCCACGGCCCAGAAATAAAACAGAGGGCAGAAGCAAAAAAGAAAAGTAATAAAAATCCCCGGGATCCGCGAGAGCACCGGAGAGAAATAAAGAGGGAGTGAGAAAAAGACACGGAGCAGCGACCCCTGGCTGGGCCCCTGGACGAGCTGCGAGCTTATACGCAACTTCCGGCATGTACCCACAGCCACTTTCTGCGCCTTCCTTTAATGCTCGCCCTCCCCACGTCACAGCAACCGATTCGGGGTGGCGCAGGAGTAGCAGACGACGGGCGGCCATCAGTCAAAAATTTTCTTCGCGCGCGCAAAACCACGTCAAGTGCAGCAGCAGACTTGCTTGGTTAGCAGACGCCGCCGACAAGGCCGAAACAGCACGCACTACACACGCACGCCGGAGCGAGCCCCCAGCCAGCGCGCCGACAGCCGCCTGCTAAAAATTTAACGCTCGCTCGTTGCAGACGAGCTTTTCTTTCTTTTTTAGGGAGGCGCAGGAAAACACACACGCACACGCACACCAACGTTTACCGAACTTATTGGTTCCGTGTACAAGCTCACTTATTTATTGTTAACGGCCTTTTTTTTTTTTTCCTCTGCTATTATTTTTAGTTAGGGGACGACGACACTCGTAACGCTGTCCTCAGTAAGCTGGGGAGAGCGACATTAAAACCATCTTCGAATGCAAAGCATCTCAGTCTGCAAACAATCTCACAACTGCATTTTAAAAAGCAGCAGAAAAAGAAAAAAAAAAAGAGCGTAATGTTTAAATTGGTGTGGTAAACAAATAAACTAAACTAACCGATGTCATTTTTTCCGTCGGCTCGTGCGCGGATGTATTTTTATTTTAATTCCTGTCGCCGGCGGGAAAAAAAAAAAAGATGCGTGGGTTTATCTATTAACGGCAAACACACACACACAAACAAACACACACACACAAACAAATGAAAACGCTGACATGTCTCGACATGAATAAAATTCGATTATCCCCCTTGCCCCAAAGAGGCACATATGGAAGGAAAAAGCCCTGCGCAGGGAAAAATGAATACGACTCAGCATAATTACGAAGAACCCCGAGACTAAGGTAAAATGGGACAGCACAAACACAAAGTCTCACAACAGGGACTTCGTGTTTGTCCTGTCGCCTGTTTCACTTCTGTCTCGGTTCAGTTCAGTTGAGAATACCTTCATGGAGGAAGGAAGGGAGGACTGCGCCCCACACTCTCGACTAGTCATCCGGAGAAATTATGCTTAATTTACGCCACCTGGTTTGCGCACTTTTTTGCTCGTGATTTCGCACCCCAAAAACATATAGCATACCTTCGTCAATAAGAAAGAAAAAAAAAAAACATGGCAGACACACTATATAAAATATTCACAACCTCGACGCTCTCGTGTTCGACCTTGCCGAAAGCGGTTGTTATAATTATAGACATTACTCTCTACAGTTCTGCTCCACCAACCACTCCGTTCTCTTTATAATTATATGTTACGCGATAGCATAACACACGGTATAGCAAGTACTGCGTGCTGGTTTCCGCGGTCACCGAGATATACTTGACAAAAACGGAGCTACGCGAATTCAATGGGTGACGAATATTAGCAGTTATCGAGTCACTAAATAAAACAACACACACTAAGAAAAAATAAATATGTAAATCGTAATTTTAGGCGTGTCGGTAAGCGCACTTTTTTAATGTTTGTTTAAAATTTTTGTCGGACAAGGTTGAACGAGCTTATGCTTTCTTAAAGTGCCCGAACTGAGCGGGGAAAAAACAACAACAAATATTTAGATTGGTTGCGCGTCATGTCTAGCGCTGTTATCGCATAAGCCCAGAGACTAATTATGACCGCCTGCAACACCGTGCCAACTTTGCGCCAGAACCGGATGATGATTATTAGCAGAGTCGATCCGCTTGCAAAAACAACCGCGTACTGCGTACGAATTGCAAACAGCAACAACACCACAAAAAAAAGAAAAAAGGCGCGACAAAAAAGGCAAAGTGGGGAGCTTGGTTCAACGACGGAGAGGCGCTACCACGGTAATAAAATAACAACGACGATTAATAACAACAATGAAAGGACAACAAAACAACCGCGACAGCGTATACGACGAAGCAGAGGCCCAGACGGAGTTGGGCGGCGGAACCGAGCACCCCGGAACTCTGGGCAAAACGCCAAGGCGCCCGCCGGCCCGGTAGCGAACGAGCAAGTTGCATAAACGAAGAGCGCTCACGCAAGCGAGAGGCCTGTGTAACGGTCCGTCGCGTCACTTGTTGCACCGACACTTCACGAGAGCGATGCGCCCGATGCCAATGCGCTCTTTCATCGAGCGCGTTCACACAACAGTGCGACATGTCGCTACGTTTTGTTGGCAGGTGCATGTTTGCAGCGCTCTTTAAACGCCACAATTACGCCAATTTTTTTTTTTTATAAGTTTGTATTTTTCTTTCGGGATGAATACAGTGAGCTCGGTAAAACAGATGCAAGCATCTCTGACTATTCCCGCGACGGTGTACGAAGGTGTAACCACACGCTGTGTTTTGTTGTTTCTTTTAATAACGGACACAGGCACAAGGTGACACTTGGGTTGCATTTGATTTGGGCGTGTAATTCGCGTGATATGCAAGACAAACGAGCGACTAGGCGATGATCTACCGCGCGATATCGCCGCCGGTCTGGGGGACGCACGTTTCACCCACTGCAATCGGAAGGGGCTGCAAATGCCACAGCTGAAAAAACGAACCCGCGCCAAATCGTGAACGTTGCACGGCCGTTTCCGCTACACGCTACGCCTTCGTGGAAGCCGAATGCCGCGACGACCGTTGCTGCGGTTTGTAAAGTCCCGCGAATGTAGTTTTAAACGCGACTTGCAACTTGTAAAAGGCCGCACGAACCGATGGGCGGAGGTCGCGTGCGTGCGTTCGCGAGAGCGAGGTTTTGCACTTACCCCGTTTTTGATCGCCTTGGAGGTGGAAATCCGGCGGTGGAATGCTTTGGCCGGTTCGGCGTCGCCGTCGCTCTCGGACGAGTCTTCTGTGGCCGGGTCCGAGCCGCACTTCTCAGATGCCGTCGTTCTCTGGGCGCCACTGTTGTGGTCGGCGGGCGCGCCGACAGCGACTTCGGAACCCGACGCCATGTTGCACACAACGCGGCCGCGCCAACAGAGTCTATCGTCTGCAATCTTCTCTCCAAACTCCGGCGCGCTCGCAGCGGTGGCGCTCGCGCCCGTAAGCGCGGAGCACTCGGATTGACGAGAGCACGGACAACGCTGACTGGCTCTGGCCGCGATCTCGGTACGCCGCCATATTCCTTCGTTGTTCGTTGCTTTAGGTACGGTTGGTTTATGGTCGTTCAGGCCATCAGAAAGAGTTGGAAGAGGATGTGAACAGATGAATATATATATATATATATATATATATATATACATATATATATATATATATATATATATATTCTTTTGTGTGGGGGGGGGGGGATAGATTTTATAAACACAAGCAAGCCTGTTTGTGACTTTACCAATGTTTTGGTTCGACTCGGAAGTAAATGTAGCAAGCCGAAATACCTTTCTATAGTTACCCTTATCACGCAGAGACCTTCAAACGTCTACTCGCTCCATGTAAAAAATATAAATATTGAAAAAAATATTTTCTCAGGGTTATCGGCTGGTCAATCATATGTAGATCCTTGCATATCCGCGGATTAGCCGCGAATCCTTTGCGCGTATCCGGAATTAAAAAAACAGATACGGATAATAATTATTCATATTTAGCGTATTGGGGATCGGATGCGGATGCCAGGGGCTGGGAATGCGGATCGGATACAGATATCCGCGGGTTCCGATCTACGTTTTTGCAGAAACGGCCTATAACGCGTGTGACCGCGGAGTGTCGCGTGAATACGTGAGTTTTACTATAGAAGTGCCCCATCGAATGCTTTGCGGGAGTCAAGCCTATTACTCTATGGGGAAAAAATAAAAGTGCCAGTCGGCTGGGAAAAGTTTGTTTTTACGCCAAGAAAGACCTGGTTCTCACCAGAAGATCAAGTGTAGAGCATTCTATCTCGCCAAAAATGCGGTCTCTAGAAAAAGTAAAGAATGAAGGGACATCAATCGTCCCGGGAAACGTACTCCATGTTTGGCATGGAAAAAGCGGAAAACGTCCTTCGGTCAAAGAAAGCCCATAACGTATATCCTCATAAGTAGGATTTCGTGTTTTCGGAGTGCGTTTTTCGTTACATTCGAAGGTGCTTTCCGGAGGTCATCTTTCGCTGAAAATTCGGAATTCACCGGAGCTTTTTTTTTCCTTTTTTTTAGATTCCCAATTTTGTAGAAATTTAAAGATTAATTTTACGTTTCTATTTCTTTTTCAGTGTTAAAAACAGAAATAAATATTATCCGGACAAAAGCGTGCCTAAATTTATAATAAATCACCAATATTGAATGACATATGTCTGCAGCTGTATTTGCCGTTGGCACTCTTGCCATCGGCGATATCTAATCCGTCCCACGTCAACAATTCAGTCCCGTGGGATGTATATCACGTCTGTGCTAGGACATACGAAACCACCATTGCTTTGATGCTCAAACCAAATTTTATACTCAGCATTTCCCCAACGTTTTAACAAACAAGCCCAAAGAGTCCTGGAAAGTGATCAACCCAGCTCTGTCACTTCTTTGAAGTTTATAAATGACTAGGGCATTACACTTTCAGTTGAAGATAGCGCTCTTTATCTTAACTATTTCTTCACATCAATCTTTACGTACTAATGAAGACTTATTAAACGTTCCCGACTCATGCCCATTATCTCACCCTCAGATGAATCCCATCATAATTGACGACGCAGGCGTATTGAAAGCAATAGATAACCTGAAGGTATTCTCGAGCTCTGGGGTTGAGCAAATTAGCTCGAAGCTATTAATGAACACTAAACACATTTCTTCTGTTTCCTCTGTGACGTACTCTCACAGTCCCTCACGCTTTCCCATAGTTCCGTGGGACTAGAAAGTCGTTAACATAATCCCTGTTCACGAAAGTGGTGATCACCAACTAACTCATAAGTAATTTCTGTCCCATTTCTCTCACCAGTGTTCTGTCTATACTCTTGGAGCATGTACTTTATACTGAAATATAATAAACTTTCTCAACTCTCATAACCTTCTTTTTTAACATCATCACGGATTTCCGTCAATCTTACTCGTGTGAAATCCAGCTAACCGCCTTCCTTACTGCCTTCAAATTGGCGCAATTTTCCTTGACTTCCCAAAGCATTCGACAAAGTTCCTCATCAACGTCTTTTAACGAAACTTAACGATATTAAAATTCACCCTCTCTGTTGTCAAATGCATTTCTGATTTCCTAATTAGCGGTACGCAATATGCCTCCGCTAACAACGTAAAATCCCCCACCTCTACAGTAACATCATGCGGCCCCAGGGAACCATACTCGGCCCCCTTCTGTTCCTAATCTACATTAATGATTTCCACCATACAATAGCTTCTTCTGCGCGCTTTTTCTCCGACGAATGTGTCATACACCGACCTATTATTTCATACCATGATGATCTAATTATCTCAGAATACCTTGTGTCTCTAATTCAGTGGTGCGAAAAATGGCAAATGGTGCTAAATCTTTAATAAATAGCACTCAAGTAACGGCCTACTCACCTTAGAATAGCTGGGTGTCCATCTCACCTCTGACCCATATCATGGATTCAGGCACGGCCGGAGTCGTTTTCAAGTGTGTGTGTGTGTGGGGGGGGGGGGGGGGGGAGCCCATGACAAAATGGGTTAGCGAGGTGGAGGGGCAGGGTGGGAGAGAAGGTCTCAGCAAAATGCAAAATTTCGGAAAGGGGAAAGGCGCGCCCCCCCTTACCCCGGATACGTGCCTGCACGGACTACTTACATAACCTCTGATATTGCTGGATACCACCAACCCATATTCTTGGATATTTGCGCCGTAATCTCAAACTCATTACACCCTCCGTAAAATGATTAGCGTGTCCTACTCTTATGAGATGCAAGTTAGAATATGCCTCATCTGGTCTTCATGGCAGTTCCTCCGGGTCTCCTCACAAATCATCTAGAATCCGTTCAAAACAGAGCCCTTCCTTTTATTTATAACTCACTCAACATATGCCAGCATATCAGGATTACGCCAATCGGCTAACCTTCATTCACCTTCCCATCGCCACCGAGTGCCACGCCTCGTACTCCTTCGTCGGCTTTTCTATCACAACACTCCACCCGAGAGAATCATTACTACCAGCTCCCCACCGTATTTTCCCTCGTTTAGATCACCCACGTAAATCACGTCCAATTCGATCGTCAACTGTTTCTCACCAGACTTCCGAACTACCATTGGCTAGCGATGACTGGAACTCACCTACTACCTCCACAACGTCGTTTCTATAAAATGATACTACTAAATTTGTTGAGTTCATTACCCTCTTTCTATCTGACTTAGCTTGCAGTTTTATGCTTGTGTTTACTGTTCGACTTTTTTGTTTTATTTCTCCCCCCTCTCCCCCCCCTCACACACACACACACACACACACACACACACACACACACACACACACACACACACACACACACACACACACACACACACACACACACACACACACACACACACACACACACACACACACACACGCACGCACGCACGCACGCACGCACACGCACACACACACACACACACGCGCGCAGGCACGCACGCACGCACGCACGCGCACACGCACACGCACACGCACACGCACACACAGACACACACACACATACACACATACACATATACACACACACACACACACACACACACACACACACTTGTATAATGCCCCCCGAGCCCTCAAGGAAAACAAATGATGATGAAATCTTGCAAAAACTAAACAACCTGGACACAGACCCTGTGGGAAGCAAGGACACTCTCAGATCCATGCCCCCCCTTTCTATGAAATTTACAGGTTCATTTACAGGTTCATAACGGTCACGGTTATAAAAACAGAATTAACCGCTCCTCCCCCTAAGAAGCAACAAATAGCATGCTCCGTACTGAAAACCGGAACTATGGCTTTTGTCGTGACCCAGAAGTGCAATGACTCATTGTTTTGAACAAGCCTTGACGAGATAAACGGTACACTCCATTTTGTCAATAGTGCGATATTTCAAAATAGACTGAAGTGGCCTCTCCTAAGGACCACCGACCTGTCACGCAATTTATTCTTAAAAAAACAAATTTTTCGCTTTATTTTTTTTTGTTGTGATTTCGAAATTCGGATTTTTTTCGGATAAATCTGAATTGACCAAAATTTTGACGGCGAGTCATTTTCGCATTTATCCGAATACATGGAATCCTACTTATAAGTAGGGTCCTGCGTTTTCGGATAAATCCGATAATCCCATAAACACTCGCCGGTAAAAATATTGCCGATTCGGATTTATCTGAAAAATATCAAAATTTTGGACCTCCAACTGTAATTATTCTAAAAGCTCCGGAAAACTCCGACTACCCTCCATCTTTCCCTGGAATATTAGGACAACTTTTCTGATTCTTTTTTTCTCTAGTTTTGTTTGTCTGAATGTTGTTCGTGGGCGTTTCTCAGGTAAGATCGAACAACCATGTCCGGTGACCATTTTTAATTTTGATGGAAGAATATATTTTGCTGGCTCCATGCCCACACAAATAAAAGCAATCCTTATTTTCTTAGAAAAGATTTCGTTTTTGCGAAAAACATTTTAAGCACCCTCTCAGTCAAGCGCGTGTTTTGCGTATCGCGCGATGTCAACATTTCGGGCGGCTTCCCCCCAAAAACCGTTCTGGCTACGGGTTTAGACATATTCACTGGGACAAATTAAGCATAAGAAGGATTGACAAGAAGTATTAATCATCGAGTATTAGGGTAGTTATTTTGAGAAAAACAAAAGACCAAAACACGGCAGCATTGCTCAATAACACTCTGGATTAAAGATTTATTCTCCGTATCTGGTCTGTAATCTTTGCCAGCGTGTTGCCCTGCATATAGTTTATCTTTGCCTGAAATATTGTTGTCCTGGTTAGCGGGAGAAATTTACAAGAATTGCTCACAAGGGGGCATTTAACTAAATGTGCATTATTTTGAAAATCATTAAAAAAAAGGGCCATATTTAATATTCTTTAAACTCTCTGATATTAACGTTTATAATATGTACTAACACAGTCTGCAAAACCATAATGCAATATTTGTGTGACTTTTAAGTTATAAAGCGAGAAATTGGGCCAAATTGACGCTAACGCGGTTGCCATAAATGGGGAATGCACATACCCGTTCTTCACAATTTCATTATTATTAAAAATCGTAAAAATGCTACGGGGTGGTCAGGAAAAGACAAATTGACAGCACAGAAGTGGACGGTAGTTTTGAAGGGAAAATTCCTAATACATTTTCGTACAACCGACCCAAAAATGTCCATGGGCCGGAGCGATCGAGGTGCGCCACCCTGTAACATGCTTCGCAGTGCCTGTTTCAACAGCCGGCGTATAGCGTCTCCGTTTACGCGACGTAAAGGAAGCAACAGGAGCGATATTGCAAACAGTCCCTGAACCTGCACCGCCTGTGAGCGCCAATAGATCCGCCGCCGTAAAGGGCCATAAAACGCGTAGAAAATAAAGATACTTAAAAAAAAAAAAAAGAATTCCGATTGACTTAGATTGTCTAAATGAGGCGTTTTGAGATATAATGGAACGACCATGTCTTGGTCGACATTTTTTATTTTTTTATATTTTTATCAAAAGATATATTTTACTTGCTGTGCAACCGCAGAAACATATTCGAACTTTTTTGCGAAAAATAAGAATTCTCTTGAGGAACAAAAATCACAAAGTCGCTTTTGGTACACGTGCACGTTTTTGCGACTTGCGTAAAACCATCCCTTTGGATATTTATAAAAGAAAAACTGTTGTCGTCTTAGGTTTCATATTTTGTTGTGCAGAGACTGTACATAAAATAAAGGAGGTAAAACATGTATTATCGATTACGAAGCAATTCAGAGCTTTATGAATCCGGATCTTAAAAGACTGGAAATTTAAATTTTTTAACATAATTTGGACGCGTTTGTTCTATACTCGCATAAATTGTCATTAAAAGTAAAAACGATAACCTTTCTAAAAAAACATACACTGAAATGTAGACAGGTTACCAATTTTGCAATAATTGGAAAATCAGTTTAAAATGAAGGCCATCTTAATTTTTCTTCTAGTTTTCACAGATCAAGGCTCATAATCTGTCCTATCAAGCCCCCCCAGAAATGCATTGCAATGTTTTTTTTTGTTTTTGTTTACAGAGCGCTAAATATACAGAATTGCCGTAACTGGAGTAGAGAAAGATAGGACGTTGCCGATTTCAAACAAGGACAAGAAAGGGGCAGTGGCGGATCCAAAGAAGGGGGGGGGGACGACGGGGCGCCCGCCCCCCCCCCAACAAAGTCGACCCCCTCCCTCCCCCTTCTCGGAGGCCAATTTGACATGGGTGGACCCCCTGGTGCACAAGAAAGAATGGGAGAATAGTATCTTTTCAAATTCCCCCCTCCCCCCCCCCCCCCCAAAAAAAAAACAAAAAAACGGAGTTCTGGATCCGCTTCTGGAAAGGGGTCGAAAAATGTAAGAAGTCTGTGAAGAGAAAGCACTGTGATAGGAGTTCGTGAAAAATAAGAATTCATACAAAAGATTACAGGTGAGTTTGAAGCACAGGTCAACAATTTAAATACAAATTTCTCGGATCACTGAATTTCGGAGCCTACCCTTCGTAGGAAGGCTGGGCTGCTGACGACCAGGTTTAAATAGTGAAAAGAAAGAACACATGTTTAGAGTGGTACAATTGAAACGAGTTTAATGAGTTGTCCGCTTGTCCCGTGCATTCTTTCTGCCGGACACTGGCCTGAGTCGGTCACAGCGCTCTCCTGGCACTCGGAGGAGGGGCATTTTTTCCCCGTCTTGCCTGTAGCGATCACTGTTCGTTTCTTCTCAGTGGCACCGCAAGCTCGCGACCTCGATCTGCTTTTCGCAGCCATAGGAGACTTTACTTCAGAAGAATATCTTCTCTGCGTCTACTGTTCTTGCTAGAACAGCTGTGGTTGCGAAGTGTCGGACCACGTACATTGCCACAAGTGACAGGACTGAATTCCACGCACAACGGAAACAGAGTCCCACTCCTTTGTTTTCATGTCCCTGAACACTTTGACGTCAGCTTTCGGGAGGTGGATTATTTTTACGTTCGGCAGTTTAGTGTTCAGTGGGGCAACCATCTCTGACGCCGACTTGATCACCGACGTGGTGGGCCGTCGGAGGTTGTACAACGCTGCCTGGTGTACCATCACTGACGTAGGTCACATGAGCATACCCCAATTGGATTTCACGATTCTCCAAACCGTTGTCATATAAATTAAGTTACAAAAAATCTCATTCAATCGCAATTCTTCTTTTTTTCAGTATCTTTATTTATTTATTTATTTTTGCGCACTTCACGGCGGCGGATCTATTGGCGCTCACAGGCGGCGCAGGTTCAGGTTCTGCCGCGCCCATACTCCTGTATCATGTTACGGCCATGGTTGTAGGCTGATCTGTTTGCAATGTCGCTCTGGTTGCTTCCTTTACGTCGCGTAGACGGAGACGCTATACGCCGGCTGTTGAAACAGGCACCGCAAAGCAGGTTACAGGGTGGCGCACCTCGATCGCTCCGGCCCATGGGCATTTTTGGGTCGGTTCGGTTGTGCGAAAATGTTCAAGGAATTTTCCCTTCAAAACTACCGTCCACCTCTGTGTCATCAATTTGTCTTTTCCTGACCACCCCGTAGCATTTCTACGCTTTTTAATAATATGATGATATTGTGAAGAACGGGTATGTGCACGCCCCATTTATGGCAACCGCGTTAGCGTCAATTTTGCCATATTTCTCGCTTTATAACTTAAAAGCCACATAAATATTGCATTATGTTTTTGCAGACTCAGTTTGTACATATTCTAAACGTTAATTTCAGAGAGTTTAAAGAATATTAGAAATGACCTTTTTTTTAAATGATCTTCAAAATAATGCATATTTAGTTAAATGCCTAGTGTGAGCAATTCTTGTAAATTTCTCCCACTAACCAGGACAACAATATTTCATGCAAAGATGAACTATATGCAGGGCAACACACTGGCAAAGATTAAAGACCTTAGCTTTTATAGATACGGAGAAAAAAATCTTTAATCCAGAGCGTTATTAAGCAATGTGCCGTTTTTGCGATTTTTTTATCCTCAAAATAACAACCCTAACGCTCGATGATTAATACTTTTTGTCAATCCTTCCTGTGCCTAATTTGTCCGTAAACATTTCTAGACCCGTAGCCAGAACAGCTTTTCGGGGAAGCCGCCCGAAATGTCAACATCGCGCGATACGCAAAACGCGCACATGACTGAGACCGTGCTTACACATTTTTTTCGCAAAGACAATTGTTTTTCAAAGCAAGGATTGATTTTATTTTTCTGGGCCTGGAGCCAGCGAACTATATATTTTTTCATCAAAATTGAAAATGGTCGCCGTACATGGTTGTTCGATCTTATCTGAAAACGCCCTCCTAAGCTTTACAAAAGAATGTATTTTGGCCTATTCCCCGGAAAAGGAAGAATCCACCCCATAACAATAACCGAACCAGGGTCAAGCACGTATGACGTTCCCCTCCAGTTCACTTGGGGTGTTCCACCCGGACTATTTTTTTTTCTCCTTGACTTCGCCTTTTTGGGCGATCCTTTCTTGAACATTGAACCTTTTTGCACGTTTCCTAGCCCTGATGATAATGCAATTAATGCCAAGGTGCAGTGGCGTCACAAGGGGGGGGGGAGCGGACCGCCCCAGGGTGCAGCGCTGAGGGGTTGTCGCGGCGGGCCACAAGAGCGGGGGGGGGGGGGGGGGGGGGGAGGGGGGGGGGGGGGCGGGGGGTGTCGCGGCGGGCTACCGCCCCGGGTGCCGCTGACCCTCGTGGCGCCACTGCCAAGGTGCAAGCGAGCTGGAAAAGAATAACGACAATAATCCCTGGAGAAAGGGATCAATGGGAACAAAGGACAAACACAGATCTCCAAACACAGCTAGGTGATTGGTGCGCGACTGATAAAATTCGCCTGGTCCAGGTGTAGAGCCAGGACCCTCTCCATTTCCGGTGGATCGCTCTACCAACTGAGCGAACGAGGAGTTAGACGTCAGTAGAGCAAGCAGGTTTTAACAGCTGCCACCAGACTAACACCAACAAGGGTGAACAGACTCCATTTTAAGTTTATGATGACAATGCAATTAATGCAAAGGTGCAAACGAGCTCGGTAAGAAAAACGATAATAATCTCTGGAGAAGGGGATCAAGGGGGCAAAGGACAAACACAAATCTCCAAACACAGCTGTGTTTGGAGATTTGTTGTCCTTGCCGCCTTGTTGCCCGCCTAGGGATTATTAACGTTATCCTTGCCATCCTCGCTGACGACATAAATTCGAGATTCATTCAGTTATGTTCAGCAGATCGGCGCCATGGGCAAGAAGCGAAAGCTCCCTGGTGATTAAGCCAAGGAATTCCCAGATTTTGAAGCGACCGCCAGCAACGATACCATTGTCTGCAAGTTTTGCCGCGTCCAATTCAGCACGGCAAATGGAAAAAGTGCCCTCCACATCGGAGAGCACCTGAATTCAAATTTAAGTTTTATTTTACGTCAAGTTTAAGCTATGCACATTTTTCGGACAAATTGATCTGCCAGTATCGTGAACAGCTGAGCTTTTAAGGTACAGAAGTACCAGGGAGGACACTGATGACATCTCGCACAAGTTCTGCAGAGCACTTTGTCGGCGGGGATTCCGCTGCACCAGACGGACAAGCCTGTAGGTAGCCTGTTCAGGGACAAGCGCCCAGCTGCACGGATAATGCCGTCAAACCCTCAAATGTACCAAATATACCTACCAGAGGTCTACGAACACCACCTCGAGGCGGTCAAGAAAGCAGTCAAGAACCTCCCGATATATCTCTAACCATCGACGAAACGTTAGAGATCCGTGGCCGTCCAGCAATGGCGGTGTTAGTGACGATGACGAGCTGCCTGGCCGTTAAAACTTCATGACAGACTTAAGCCTTGTTCACACAGTTTCGTTTGAGTGCGACTGCAACCACTTGTTGCTATGGTGACCATTACGACGAGCCAATGGGGTGGCGCTGTGCTGCACGACGCAAAGCAGCGCAACGCAGTCGACGCAACGGTGCGAACGAGCCTTGGGATTCTTCTAATGTGCAACGTTCTTGTCTATTGAGATGCTGATATAATAGGTTCTTGAAAAATTTGCCAAATCCCCCAGTGACGTATGTGTTGTGCTCACACTCTGCTTCCTGCATGCAGAAACTACACAGCTACATGCAGCAGTCGCACACTGTTTTTTGTGCTCTGCATTTAAAAGATTCTCGCCATCTCGTGAAGAAACTCCTTGAGCAGGGGCTAAAAGTGGATTGCTCCAAGGGCGCTCACGACTTCCTTGTTCACTTCCCTGCCCTTCTGAAGAGCTCGAGAGAACTTCGGCGTCAGTTTGGTTCCGTCTCCGCGGGCAAGAGCACTGAGCTGAAGCGCTTATCTACCGTCAGCTCATCTATAGATGGTTTTCTTTTCACGAAGCACTTGTTGACATTCTTGATTACTGGCGCGCAATTGTAGATTTTTCAAAGAGTGATGGGACAAAAGGGAAGAAGTGCGAAAAGCTAAAATCATTTGTGATGACATCTGACTCTCTGCGTGACCTGCTTATTAAGCTCAGGTTTCTAACGAAGACCTCGAACGAAGTGTTGTTCATAATCAAGCTACTTTCAATCGACACTGGTGCATGAAGTGTATTCTCTACTTGCTATGCGCCTGAAGGCACTATATTAAGCCAATGGACCAACGCCTCAATGACGAGTTTTGGAGGGGAAGTAGACTGCATGCTCGACATGGTTGGCAAGGTGGAGAGCTCTGACACCGTTGACACCTTTCTCCAGTACTACAATGCTGCAGGCGAAAAGTGGAGTCGTACTCCCTGTTGAAAAACACCATATAAACTCATGCAGGAAGTCTCACAGGAAGGCATTTTCTGAATAATTTTTTGTGGGAAGTCATACAGGAAGGCATTTTCTGTAAACTTTTATACAGGAAGCAACTTCATGTTTGCTTTTTATACAGGAAATCTTAGAGGAAAGTATTTCCTATACACTTGCATATAGAAATTTAATATAGGTAGCAAAAATTCTGTATGGCTTCAAACAGGAAGTCAATCAGGTAATGAATGGTAATTCTTATAAGAAACATTAGAGGCAAAATATCAATCTCTGCAAAATCGTTCTAGCATTTTTTTCATTTTTATGCATATAATTTTCCAATTTACTTTTTTTAGTGGGTATCTGGCACTACAAATACCCTGAGCACATCAGAACACGGAGTTTATTGGATAAACCGTATTGACCAACATTCTACCGGAGGGTGCTTTGCGGAGTTTTTTGGATTTATAGGAAAACACGGAGCCTTACTTATAAGCCACAAGAAAATTGAAGCCTCCTTCCCCACGTGGCACGTGCTTGCATTGTTTTCTTTTTTCGGCAGTTGGTAAGTTGTTGCTAAGTATGTGGTTCAGAGCACGCAGTTGTGGGTTCGTGTTTAAAACTGAAACCGATAGAAGATGTTACCGTTATTAGATACTGTGGGATATTTTCCCAGTGGTGTTCCCTCGTCTTACCATGTGAATACGAGATACATACATCGCAGCGGTGAGTGAACGCCTTTCCTCTTAAACGTTTTTTATGGTCTTACCTAAATAAAATGACACAATGTTATTAGTTTGTGCTTTGTTAATTTTCATATTTAGAAAATGCGTGTCTGCTTAAAATAAACGTTGCAAAGCGAGAAAAAAAGATTCTTTGAGCGAATCTTCTGGACAAAGACCGCAGACTCCAAGGACGATCTCATAACTTCGATCAACTTTCTAGAGACGCGAAATGCCTCTGGAAAGATGATCGCTTAGTTATAATATACAATTTATAAATACGATAAAGCAGAATACGATAAAAAGAAATGACTTCCGCCATAGTCTGAATTTGAGAGTTCTTTGAAAAAAAAATAAGCAAACGGATTAGAAATTATAAAATACCATCCAGATGCGCTTTTTCTTTTTTTACGTTTAAGTTTGTAATGGAAAATGAATGAACGGATTGCGGGTCGGATGCGGGCACAAAGTATGCCGATGTGGATCGGATGCGGATGCAATAATTTAAGAGCATTGCGGGTGCGGTTCAGGTGCGGGTGCAAACTTCAATATCTGCGGATTGCATGAGGATGGTCAAACTGTTAACCGCGCTGGGCTCTAACCATATATACCCTAGAAATACCACCAATCCTGAAAATATACGCGTATGGTCTACATTGGATCTAGCATGCCAGCAACCATCCTGCGGCACGCAAGAAACAAAGATGTTTTTAATAATAATAACACAAATATGTATTGGCTCACTGAGAGCCGCGGCACCAGCAGGAGGCAGCAGCCCGTACCATGGATGCCCACGGTGCCGTGTCTACTGATGGTGATTATGATATTAGGGAGTTTTCGTAGACCGCGCTGCCCCCTCCGCTAAGCGTTCCGCAACGAAGAAGTTGCTACTGCGCCTGCGCGCCGATAGCCTTGACTGTGGAGTTCCCGCTATCGTAGCGGGTTGCGGAGGGCCTTGCGGGACGGCGAAAACGATCTACGAAAACTCCCTATTGCCGCGTGCGTGACCAAGAAGGAACGCTTCTCCGTACTTCTGGAAGATTCGTGTTTTCTCTGACCTTAAATGTAATAGATAATGAGGTCGGAATGACCTTGACGAATCATTCTCGCCCTAGCTCCCGGACATTCTAGTTCGAATATTTGAGTTACCGAGCGTGGTCTTGCCGACTTATTTTCTCTCCGCAGTCTCGCTCTTGACCGGCTGTCACGCCGACGCTGCGACGTTTGCTACTGCTGTTTCGACGCTCATTATTTCTTTTGTTTCTTGCACAAATTCGCCGATTAAACCTTAATTTTCAGTTTACGCTCGTCGAGCCTTTTTCATCCGAGACAATATACACGATGAGGACGACATGCTTTTCTAGTCATCGCGAAAACCACTGTCCGAGTCTCAGAGGTGCGGCGAAGGTCCAGGCCAGTGCGGTGGCTCACTTCGAAGGAGGCACCGGGCTCCACGAGCTAGCTCCATCATAATTGATGGAAAATAAAATTATTATGGTAATCGTAGTCATCATCGTTTTGTTATGTTTGACACAAATTGTTATTTGTAGATGGAGCGCGTCATTTGGATTAAATACATATTTGGAAAAGCCTTTGTCAATCGGTACCTGGCTACAGGCGCGAGCTAGCACGCGCCCACTTTTAAAAGTCCCCATCTAGCTCAAGCGCTGCTTCCTCGAAAGTATCCGCCACTCCCAGTCCTCACTTTCAGGCCTTCACTAAACAGCTTCGTTTGTTTTCACCGCATCGCGACCAACAATCTCGTTGCATAGTTGTATAATAATAAATTAAGGGGGATATAGCTGTCATGTAAATATGTTTGTGTAATGTAAATGTTTTTGTCGTGTCAAAATCAGGTAATAAAAAAAAGAAGATCGGTGGCCGAGTGGGTTAGCCCACACCAGCTCGGAGCACGTGAAGCGAAAACTCGCGCTGCAGAACCCAGGGATCCCGGGTTCAATCCCCGTTCCTGCCCGTTTCGATCTGGATGAGCATCGCACCGGCGTGCGGTCGTGTATCACTACTGCGTGATGCACGTTAGAGACCCCAGGCTAGCGGTTGTACTGGCACTGGCTAAATTGCTCATCTACAGCTGGGGAATTCGTCGTCCGTCGAGACAGACCAGGGGGCTATGTTGCGCTTTTGGACTCCCAGGAGACTAGGAAGAGGGAAGTGACGTAGGTGTGAATGAACGTATCTCGCATCGCGAAACTCGCCGTCATCAGCGACTCCACCAATCAACATCCAAAGAGCATTGTTGACGTCACTTCCCTCTTCCTAGTCTCCTGGGAGTCCAAAAGCGCAACATAGCTCCCCAAGTTCTAGGCTGTATAGACATACACAAAACCCAATTTTTTAATAATAAATTAGCGCGAGACTCTCACTGGGCAGCTTTGAATATAGAACGCTATGTGCCGTTTGTTTAGTTGGAGTCGCGAATAGACAAGTATAGAGTTTTAGTAGATCGTACGCTGCGGACAGTGGGCCCAGAGGGCGCGTCTTAATCCATGATTAAGTCACGGACCGTGCTCCCGCTAAAGATCTTTCTAAAAAAGGGCTCCTGGTCGGTTCCATTTTCAGTGTTCGTGCGTATGGTGCAAGATTTGCTCGCTTTCCGAAACAAGGAACATGCGCGTGCTGTTAAATTTTTTATTGAACAATCTGGTTGAAACACCTGTGTCAAAAGAAAAAAATTACGCGAAAAAAAATTTAAAACAAGTTAAAAAAAAGAAAAAAAAAATTAAAGTCGTCAGTTACCTACTTTCCACCTATTTTCTCTCTCGGCATTTCGGGAGCGTGGAGGAGAAGTGGATCAGCTTCGCCTTCACGACCGAGATGGTCATTTCGGAATGAGCCGGGCCCGTGACGTCATGGACTTCGCCCGCAGAATTTCAAATCAATCTCTCGCCGTCAATATTTCAATATTACTCTAAATTTTTTCCTCGCGTTCTTTTTCTTTTTTTGCACGCGTGTTTAAGTTAATTCGTCTAAAAAGAATTTTTTTTTTTTCAGGGGCTTTTTAAGTTGAAACTACAGCCAAAGCTACAAGCTCGAGCTATCCCGCGCTCCTGGCTCTGAGACGTGCCACAAAGCCGGGCAGTTCGACGACGGAGCCATTAGTGCCAGGTCGCAGATTTGGAGCGCGAGGATCTGGTAGCACAGAGCATCGAAGAGCCATTTCTCGGAAAACCCAGAGTTTGGCCAAGAGGCGTGGCCCGCTCGACAGCTCGTCAGCCACGTCACTAACACGTCACGCTAGCGTCGCGGGCACGCCCCACTCCGCCATTTTTGTTCTTACCCGTGCCGGACGACTACGCCTTTATACGCATACTTTCGGCGACTGCCAATGTATGTTCGTTTTGATTTCTGCTTTTGTCAGTGTTTAACGGCATTTAATCTCTGCGGTGTTTATGCAAAAGCCATGTTTAATCAGTTCCATGGTAACCTTGTTTATTCTGCGCCCGTACGTGCAGTGACGCTGCCCGGTTCATAAAAATTGCTTACGCTCAGTCTCAGTCAGTCTCTGCGCTTGGTGTGTCGCGAAACTTCCACTGGAATAAAAAGCTGGTTGTTTACAGCTCTGGTTGAGACCGTTCATATCTGGTGGTTTTGGTGTCGGGGTACGACGATTTAAATTTCCGACGCAGTTGACAAGTACTTGGCAGAATATTCGCATCAGCGAGCGCCGACGTGCGCTCGCGCGTCAAGCGACATGAGATGTGTGAGGTGCGGCCGCGTTTGCTACGATATCTACGAAACACGCTTCCACCGAAACTATGAGCGATTGTAAACTAAAATTTGAAAGAGTGCTAAAGCTATTCGCTCGATATGGATATTTGCAGCCGTGCTTCTGAGCAGAATTTCTTCGCGATATGCGCGAAATGGTATGTCTTGGAGCTATATTTTTAAATGAGATGATCTCGTCATGCGTGCGTTTTTCTTGATTCAAACGAAGACTTTCAGTAATAACATATATCGCTGTATGGAAACTTTTTGAGTGGCAGGCTACAATACAAACTTGTCATGTCTCGGGCGTTAGATAACGCCAGTCTAATTTAGCTTGATCTGGAGACAAAAACTAGGCGTTTTTGTACATCGAATACCATTTAGTTAAAACCGTCAAAACAACACACACAAAGAACGTGCAAACACGGTTGGAATGGCAGTCTGCTTCAGTTTCTTCCAGACATCTGAGCGATTTTGTTTAAACTGCGATTCTTCAAAAGTGTGCCTAGAAAAATATAATTTATTGTACTATCGCGGACAATATGAGCTGAAACAGCGTCCGGCCTGTTCACTGCATTGTTCACTGTACTACCTGCGCCGCCTGTCGCATTGCTTCGTAAACACGGTGCACCCTGAGGCCGAGATAAATTCTCATTTGCGATCACTGCGCCGCTGCGCTCTTCCGGCCGTCTGCTATCGAACATATTTGCCGACGGAACCACCATCACGGTGCGTGGGCCGTGTAGCCCAATGTTCACGTTTTCACTTTTCAGCTACACTTTGTTTCACCTTAGGTAAGAGCGCGTCCGATGTTATGAACCGAAGGGCCAATCAAACAGCGCAAAAAGCGCAACGTCATGGCGTGCTCTTTGCGCTTGATAGGACAAGCCGGCGGAGGAGCAACCACAGAGAGACTGCGAATACCTGCTGGTCTATCAACTGCAGAGAGCACGCAATGACGTTGCGACTCTTTCGCTATTTGATTTGCGCTTCGGCTCGTACCACCGACCGCGCTCGGACCTAGCTGAAACGAAGTATAACATGCATTTCAGTGCATCTCAAGAAAGCGCCGAAGGGGAAAATGCATTGTCACGCTCGTATCTCCTCGAGGAGCGCTGCCTGACAACTGCCTTTGGCCCCCAGAAGGAGCCGATCTGAATATCATCGAACACGTTTGGAGGCGCATCAAAGTAGGGTATGTCACGGCGTCCCTTCCACTGCACACTAATTGCGGAAAGCAATGAGAGGTAAATGAGAGGGGCTTCGGGGTGGCCGCGCTCTATATAATTTCTTACCATACAGGATGATATCCGTGTTCGCGGGTCAGGGGAGATGACGTGGCATTCTTTTGTAATTTTATTGCGCCTCAGGACTCCCTGAAGCAGACTTCTGCCGATTGGAACAAAGCTTGATACTACGGTTGCGACACACTGTTTGACGCCGTTAACCAGCGCATAGTTTTGCGTGAGACCTCCTTGATCCCGATCTTCTTGTATCGCGACTCCAGCGAAATCGACGCCGCGTAGCGGCGACGCCGAGAAGCTCAGAGAGGAGGTCGTTTCGACTCTGTCGTCTGCTATCGCTGCTTGGTTCTCGTATAGGCAGCATAGAAACAAACATCGTTTCCAGTAATTATTTTTATGCTTCCGCCGTGTCATTCCTACGCACTGACTAGAAGAAGGTTTCTACCTTCGAAAAATCGCTTTGCTTTCATATGTAACACCGATTTTACGCTGCAGTGCAAGACATTTATGGTGGTCCGCGTGTTGAACGACGAAAACGACCTCCTCTCGTCCGCCATTTTGCCTGACCAGCGCGCCCCCTATAGTTCGCTGGAGTCGCGAATAGTGCAGTTGAACTTCCACGCCGACTATTAATCTGTTGTTTGACATTGTCCTCCGCGAATATTCTTTTCGATGAAGTTTCAAGTTCCTTCTCCTGGCAAATATATGACTGTTTGTTCCACTTTATTAAGACTATACATTTGTAAATAAAACACTGGTGTCTTGTTTGCAACTTGTTTTTTTTTGAAACAAACACGTGGAACCAGTAATAAAGAAATTATATTTTTGAACCTTTTCATACCAATCAAGGTTACAAAACCTTCTCAGCAACATGTATGGTTACCGTTTTTTTTTTTAAACTGCTGTGATAAAGAAAAAAGAAAAACAAGTGAATACCTTGGAGCTGGACTAAATCCGGTATTCAGATTTTGGCCTATATTTTACGATGTCCTACTTTGAGCATGCTCTTAATGAAACAAAAACAACCTACAACGTATTCTGATGTGATTTTCAAAAACGATTATGCAGCTGCAGTTTAAGACACCGAAATATTTTTTCTTCAACAGTCAGCGTTTTGGCTACGTGATTCTACGTGATAGAGTAAAGGAAATCATTTCAAAAAGAGGGACGACGAGTGTAATCTCCTGTGCCTCCCCCCCTGGCCGCCCTACCACACACCCGCCCGCTGTCGCACCCGCCGTCTCGCTTGCAGACGGCCGGAAGAGCGCAGTGGCGCAGCGACCGCAAGTGAGAATTTATCTCGGCCTCAGGGTGCGCCGTGTATGCGGAGCAAGGCCACAGATGTACCCTCCGCCGGCCGGAGCGCTGTTTCAGCTCATATTGTCCGCGATAGTGCCTAACAATGGCCTATAATTAACACTTGCATGCACAGTTGCTTTATGTACATTAAATCCAGGAAAACTTATAACTTTCAATTTATTTAGCAGTTACTAGTTTAAACAGGGCTGTTAAAACCAGGGCCCCTTAGAAGTTGCAGATAGTGAACATCAGAAATGCACATAATTAGAATTAACCTTGCCGTTTTGTTTTGTTTGATTTAAATTCCATGTGCTCGTATATCTTGATGCAACAAACAAGGGTCATAGCTTTAGTGATGCCACATGCTTATTTTGATGGCCAACGAACTATAATTATGTTTCACTTTTCTTGAGCTGAGCCAAAGTTTGAACTGCATGTATGACCAGATCACTGCTCTTGACAATAATTTATGTATTCGTACCCTGCGTCATCGCATCTGTAGAAAAATCCCCATTTACAAGGGGAGTTTTAGAATAAATGAAAACATTCTTACCTCACAAAGTCGGGAACCTGCCGTCGGCGTCCACTTGTCGCGCTTTATTTTGATCAGCCAAACTTTCCGTCGTTTTTTTGTTTTTTTTTCGGAATAAGCAAGCGAAAGCCGTCATGGCTGCTGTCAGAGCACCCAATGGCACAGTAACAAATCCTTTTTCGTCTTGGAAGTGGAAAAAAGATCGAGCTACACCTAAGCATTTCTTATGAGTTGTGAATGTGAAAGCATGCAAGCCGCTCGTCCGCTCCCTTTTTCGTCTGCTGCGTACTTTTCGTCGCCGGTCGGCGCGTGTGCTCCCCTGGTGACCTTAGACGCTCCGCGCTGATGGACACGCAGCGCCATGGGGTGAGTGGTCGTGGAAACTGACGAGCGCAGCGGCCAATGGGAGCCCCGTCGACGCGCGCCAGCCCATGGAACCGAAGGAAACTATCTGCCGTTTTCGCGCTTCAGACTGATGACGTCAGCTCGCTTCATGAGACACTTAATGCTTTTGCATTAATAAAAGCTCAGCAAATCAAGGAGCCGGTAAACCCCCAGCGTAGCCTATGCGCGCATACGGGGAATAAGAACAAAAATGGTGGACTGGAGCGTGTCGTGTGCAGCGCGTTCGTCGTTGCCACGCGGTTGCTAGGTCCAACGTCAACGCCGGTGGGAGGAGTCAAGGTCCGCCTGGGTTCACCGAGGACAATAGATGGCCAAACTCTTTCCCTATCTATGGCTCTGGGGAAACCTGGACGTCAGCGCACAGCTTTTGCAGCGACGAGGACACGAAACACACTTGTTCGCTCGGGAGCAGTGTGTTTCGGCGTCTCGCCGCCGCGGGGCGCCAGTCACGTGGCTCTCCTCTTATCTGTTGTCTGCCGCTTCACCAAAGTTTCCATTTCGGCGGCCGCCTCTCATGGAGATCTGCCAGGCTTTGTCAGGATATAGGATTCTATGGACGTGCATTTCTAGCGCGAGTGCTCGTCCTGTGGAAGAAGGCATCAAAGCAGCGACCTTGAGCTATCGTGCTTCTGGCATCAGCTGCAGTCTCAGCCTAAAGGGGTGATGAAACGATATCGGGTTGGAATGTTCATGACTTTGCAGAGGCGTACTGGTCCTACAGTCTGGCCCAAGTATACTCGCACGGACCGGCACTGATCCAGAAGCTTCTTGGTCGCGGTGAAATTGCGAGGATAAAAGGGGACTATTTCTTTCAGTCTTGCCTTCGCTAAGCTCGATGACGTAATTGTGGGATCGAAACCACCACCCGCCTGACGACAGTCGAGCGCGGTTCATGGATAGGACACGAGAACTGCGTGAGCACTCTAGTTCGGCTCGTAACAAATGCCTTTGGCAAACACTCGGGTAGTGGCTCGCGTCCAACCACTGCGGTGATGAGAATAGCCGAATGGAATGTCTGGAGCTCATCGCGCGTTTTCTACTTTGCCAAACCCAGCGCCTTATTATGGTTAACGTTGGCTGCTTAAGATAGGCACCAGGCCACGTGGCCGCTTGTTCAAGCTCTTCGTTAAAAAATAAAAAAGAGATCCTAAAAAAACAGTTAAGGCACGTTTATTTGGTCATTAACGTTAGGGAGTGATTCTGCGTAGTATTTAGCGAAACTAGAAAAATCGTTACATGGCCCCTTTAGGGGTGAACGGACTATTACAGCAAAGCGTAGCTAGAACACAATATACTAAAAGTCCCTTACGTTTCATATAGCCTCTATCTCAAGACCGTACCCTTCGTTGCGTTCTAAGCAAAAAATACACACGGGAAAAATATATAAAAAAATTGCACATCATTCACAACATGTTTATTTATGTTAAAAGTCCGATCTCTATTGATATCCGTACGATTTTTCCGAATACGTTCTGCAGCATTTGGTTCATGGTAAATATTCGGTTCATGTGTACTGTTTTTCTTAACAAGCTTTACATGTAATGCCGATATGGATTTGAGGTATTTTGAATAAATAAATAAACGTTATAACGCTCCGAGAAAATGAGGGAGAAGAGAAGACGGGAGCGCGCTGGGACGTCAGAACATCGTGCTCTGGGTGGAATGATCACTGGGTATACGCTTAAAGCTAGCAACCTTCGTCTCCACTGCACTCGTCGAACGCCTTTGAACGCGGTACGCCGGAACCCGGCTCTCGCATTCGAACGCGCTCGGCGACTGCAGTGTAGGCAATGGCAGCTAGCGCTAGGTCTATCATAGCCTCCTATATACTGAGAAAGCCCGGCAAATCCCCACGAGAAGCGGCCGCCGAAATGGAAAAGGTGGAGCGGCAGACAACGGATGGAGGAGAGCCACGTGACTGGCGCCTCGCTGCGGCAAGACGCCGAAACACACTTGTCCCGAGCGAAGTGTTTCGGGTCCTCACCGCTGCAAAAGCTGTGCGCTGGCGTCCAGGTTCCCCAAGAAATGGCTTTGTGATGCTTTGTGCTGCCAGATCCTCGCGCTCCGAATCTTCGACCGGGAACTCTATGGCTCCGACGTCGAACTGCCAGGCTTTGTGAGTATAGAGGAGGTTATGGGTCTACTCACTAGTCGTTCGAACCAGAACTCGGCGTTCTGACGCTCCCGGCGTGCTTGTGTCTACCCTTCGCATTTTTCTTTTTTGTTACAAAAATGTTATTTTTTATTCAAAATCGTATTCGCGACGTACGTAAATACCCACGGTGTTTTGTTTTGTAAACATACCGGTGGCAAACTTTGTTCATGTTCCGAATTTTGTACGATTTTATTATGAAATCTTTCTCTTCGTGGCAGTTTGTCTGAGATACAGAACGCAGAGGAACTTGAAACGTGGAAATAAATATTTTTCCTTTAAAAAAAAAGTAAAGCATCAGATATCCAGCCTTTTTTTAACATACGTTCATACAGATCCGACGATGTCAGGTACACTTTTACCCACTGTTGTGTTTGTTACCAAAAATAAGTAAAGAAATAGCGTTCCTAGCTAATCATCAAAAATTAACGCGTCACTGAGATTCCTTACCGTCCAGTAATGGTAACAAATACCGTCAGTGTTACTTTGGATTGTCGTGTTATTTCGGAACTACAGCAGGTAACCTTTTACAGTGACTTCAAAGTGTTTGTTATATATTTTTGATAAAACTTTGTAGAACATACTTTTTTTCTCCATATATTGTTTGAATTGAGCTTAATTTAGTGAGCTTCATGCACAACCGCGAACCTAAACAAACCCTTCGTAACAAAAGAAAAAGAAACAAATTATTTCAGCAGAGAAGTTGTTGCGCGTCATCTTTTCTATGGTGGGGCAGCAGTAATCTTTGAGGAGGGTGGGAAAACATCCACCAAGCACGGTTGCGGCTATCCTGCAGCGAAAACCCCTACAACTTCGCCACCGTTTCCGCGGTTGTGCCCGAAACTTTCTTGGTGAAGAGTATCGAAATGATGCCGCAAATAACAAAATACTATGTTCCCTCTCCGGCGCAGTTTACAGAATGCGAATTAATTTGTTTTCGAGCAATAACACTACAACTATAAATGAAAAGTAGCGGGTAACACGTAACGTAATCTGATACATGGTACCGTGAAATAGCGACGTAAATACTTTGCTCGGTATACTTATTTTGTATTCTCACGAGTACGATACTGCGTTGGGAAAACTAACGCGTTACAAGTAACGTCGTTACTGGTAACGCGTTACTTCGAACACTGCCTTCTACCTCGTGAATGAGCCTTCGCGCGTTTCTGTCCGCCGAAGAGATCCCTGTCGTAGCTTTTTTGGAGCAAGCACACACGACCGTTTCTGTTGGCAGGGCGAGATACACACCATTCCAAAGATGAACGCCTAGGCCGCCGCCATGTTGCTGATGATGATGCAGCTGTCGCGACTCTCGCGCCCCCTATCGACCAGACATTTTCTGCCACTTCTTGGGTCTCTCAACTCGTCAAACACAAAGTTGGGGCCGAAGATGACGGAGCGCATTGATTGGCCTATCACGACGATGACTTGGCGCTTTTTTCGCCAAAATCCGATGGGCGCGCTCCGCGAAATTTGGGCTCGAAATTTTGTGTTTGAAGAGTTTAAGGCCCCTGGACTGTTGAAACCTCCGGCCTTTCTTGAAAGTTTCCATTTTATTTTGCTTATGCATGCTGTACACCCTTTTTGTGTAAATTGGTTTCGTATAAATTATAACCCAACCAATTTACACAAAAAACACCGAATCAGTAAAAAAAAATCCTCGAATTTGAAAAATTATTTAAAATCCTAAAACAGGGAATCCTATCAATGACAACTTTTCTACCCACTCCCAGAGATAATCACGGCAGAATCCTTCTCAGCCCCCGTCAAAAAGTAGCTGTTCGGGTTGGTGTAGGAAACTGATCAATTGCGTCCGTTCCCTCGTCTTAATGCTGGCGTTGTGGAAAAAAAAATCTCTCCCCAAACGTGCCCCAAAATGAGATCCTCTTGAATTCCGCCCGATCACCAAAATGTGGCTTTCGTCGACACCGTTGTTATGCGTTATTTGAGAAAGAAAAAAAATATTTTAGGATGACGCTCTACTGCGTGGTCAATACCACGCAGTAGAGGATGACGCTTCGTGCGTGGTCAATACCACGCACGAAGCCGGCGTTGTCTGTAGCAGCGAATAACGGCACCTAAATTCCCATTGGCTAAGCGAGAAGGCACCTAAATTCCCATTGGCTGAGCGAAACGACAGCAACGCAGATGCTCCGTCATGGAAAGCGGCGGGGGCGCTCAAGGTCAAAGCGGACGCGCCTCAGAAGTAAAACACAAAGAAAAGCACAGCGACGCCGATGCTTCGTCATGGAAGCCGTTGTGAAGCCGGCGGGGTTCGCTGCGCCTGCGCAGTGGGCGAGCGTGATGTCACCACCAGAGGGCCGTGTGCAAAAGGAAGACGTGGCACGCTGCTTGTAGGAATGCACTGCGGGTAGGAATGCTTCCGCATTCCTACGCGTAAGCAGTTCTAAGTGTACGTGCCGAATTTTGGTTCGAATGTTGACACTTGCTACATTTTATGGCCGAGTCATGTTATGTACATCGGTAAACACGTTTGTTGTGCGCGTAAAATATGCATGCGTTCCGGGTATCTTCCGTTGCTAATTATTTTGATCGGCTAAGCGCTTTGTTGATTGACACGGCTGAGCGCGGGCGGCGCCATCAAAACTCATCGTAAAATAAAACAAACATTACAGTCGCATTCGTTCTGTCGCGCAATTCAAACGTGGTACAATGTTTTTTAAATGACATCGGAAAAGACATACACTTTAAAAGGGGAAAAAATATTAAAAGAAAAACAGTGGGAAAGGGCGAAAATTTAGCCGCCAGCTGTGTCTGAAATTGCGCCTCGCAGACTGCTCTTATCGAAATCAAGTCCACTATAGTTAGGTTAGCAGGGACGCCGGTCAGAGACTAGCCTCAGGCGCAGTGCATGGGCTCGAAAAAGGTACTTTTGTCCTAGGGTCCTAGGGGAAGAGAGAGAAGTGGGAGGGATGCCACTCGCTTTCCTCCTCGCTGGGATGGGCCAAACGGGAGAAAGACCCGGATGCGCCCGCTAGATGTGTATGTTACTCAAAAATTTTCTCGTTCTATATTTTTTTCTTTTTTTTTTGTGCAAATATTATCATTTATTTTAGGTTTGATTTGTAAACGGGTATCCGATCATTGGGACACCATTTCTAGAATATGTATTGTACGAAAAACAACCGAATCAAATCAAATCAAATAGTTTGTTTTCCCACCTACAAAAAAAAAAAAAATAAGGGGAGGGGGGGGGGGAGGCCGAAGAAAAAAGCTGATAAATCAGCTTGACATGGTCCTCGGCCACCCTACAGAGGCAGTGGCGGCGGCAATGGAAAAATATACACTGAAGAGTTAGGAAGCGAAATATAGTTAGTAAAAAATACAAAAGGGCGTGTCGTGTCAGGTAGTTAGTGAAAAATACAAAAGGGCGTGTTATTTCAGGCCGAAAGCCTGAAATAATACGCCAAAAGCTCTTGCACTCTCGGTGCTTCTCACATGATCAGGAACTCATGGGTCAGCGGGGTTGCGTTAGTAAATCGAAACCGTTTTCCACCGCTTTTATATCGAGTGTACTTGCAACTTTCTTTGAATAAAATTCACACTCCGTTCTACCCCGCATCTGCACTTGTGCGTTTGGTCCCCTACACACCGAATATCGTGTAGTTTTTACCGCAGGTCTGGTACACTTGCCCTTTTAAAGCTCGTGTTGCAGAAAAGCCGGCGTCGGTGGCGTGGGACGGAAAATGTTGATTGGTCGATAGGGTCATGACGTCACAGCCACATGACCTCGCGCGGGAATTTCAAACGACACACAAAGCTCACGTGACACGTGACGTCACGTGCGTGGAATGAAAGTGATCGACACTTGACCGGAAATACGATTTCAAAGTCGCCGCATTTTTCAAGTGGCATCACTTTACAAAGTAATTCATTTGCCTTAAAGAAAAAAAAATGAAGAATTTGAGACGGAGGCGAGATTCGAATCCACGACCCTTCGGTTTCGAGCCAGACATCCTACCGGCCACGCGGACACGCTTGCACAGCTTCAAATAGCACGGGAAAAAAAAATGTCTGGTTGGGACGCGCGTGTCAAAAATTAATTTTACGCGAAAAAAAAAATGTGTACAATATCGATGGCGCAAGACGCGATGTAGTCGGTAGTCACCTCCTTTCCACTTGTTTTCCGTCTCGACATTTCGGGCGCGTGGAGGAGAGGTGGATCGGCTTGGCCATCACGTTGAGGTGGAGAAACTGTATGACCACCTCGTTGAGATGGAAAGAGTCTATGACCAATCTGTGACGTCATGGACTTTGCCCGCAGAATTTAAAATAAATCTCGCGCCGTCAATATGGCTCTAAAAAAAATTGCGTAAAATTTATTTTTTGACACGCGTGTCCTAACTACACTTAAAAAAAACATTTTTTAAATTCTTTTTAGTGGCTCTTTAAAGGCGAAGCTTAAGCGCGCACCTGGAATTTTTTCGGCTCAAATCGAAAGTTCTGAAACTTCCCGCAAGCCTACCATAACGATCCGGACGTGCAGCGGGGCCTGAGCCATTATTTCTTGTAGGATTATTAAAGTGAAATCAAGTTTTGGCGCAATGTCGGTTAATTTCCTCACATTAGCAGGGTAAGCCCTTTGGCGCAGTTTGGCGCAAATGCCGCAGCAAGTACATCACTGCGGTTAGAATAAAAAACAAAGAAACCGCCAAAACGTACGGGCTCCTGAAAACTGACTATAGCAAAGAATCATAAACTTTTCTCATGAATGCACAAAGAAAAAATTGCATGGTAAGCCGGCGGTAGACACAGAAGAGAGAATTTTGTTATTATCGCAACCTCGGTGAACTCGGAAAGTCAATGAACTCGAGGGTTCCGGAAAGAGCGCGGGCGAGCGTCGACGCCAAATCAATACCAAAGAAAGACGGATTTAAAGCTGTTCATTTTCTTCTTTCCGAAAGCGGTGAATGACTCAGTCTGCTGCAAGCACCGACACCTTCATTTTTATGGCAGCGGCGGGCCGAATAAGAACCCTTCGCATGTCGGAGGCGAAGGATTCTGTTTTAGAGAGACCTCCCGCTTGCCTGGGCTATGCGCATTTAGTTTATTCCAAAATCAGTTTAGACAAAGTAGGCAGGGCACGGTGAGCACAGAATAAGAAAACTCCTACTTACACGGACACTCTTAACTGTGGCTTAGCGCAACTGTCACTGTCACAGTTAGCACACTACACTCTTAGAAAAAAAGGGTCAGTATAGTCCTCCCTAAATGGAGGAACGCTCTTGACACATATGTTCCTACGGAAAGGGAGAAACTTTCGTCCCTAAAGCAGGGGAGCAAAGTTCCTCCGTCGCCAGCATCACAATATGGCGGCCACGAATCAAGCAAATCGAGCTCAATAAGGCTTAACGAGAACACGAAGTCTATTGCACGGAGCGAGAGGAGCAGCAAATAAAAACGTAACACGAGCTTTCCGCGAACTGTATTTATTTCCGAAGCCGGCTTCCCCTGTAGGTAAAGAAACTTACGTTTCGAAAGCATGCAGTCACTCAGTCGTTTCATCGTCAGCACTGCGATGTTAAATGGAGACAACCGGCAACCAGTTCGCGCACTTTGTCTTACCTTTGCTATTCCTCGAGCCACAATTCCTTCGTCAACCGTTGCGTCAACCGCATATCACGAAGGAGTGGTAAACCATTCGCCCGCAAAACCAAAAGCCGCTCTCAAAAAAGCAAATCCGAAGCAGCCTCTTGGCTCGTTTCAGCACGGTAACACGAAATTACGGCGTAGCCGCGTAGCGTAAAGGAGGTTAAATCGCCTTGCCACCAGATGGCAGGGTCAAGCAGATTGGATCGCAGTTGCAGTTAGTTGCGGTTAGTTGAGGCTACTAAGAAGTTAGTTCCGCAAAGTAGGCTCTGTTTGAATTTTTGGCGGGAAGTGACGGTTTGTTCCCGGTCTAGACATGGGTCTAGATTTGGGTCGGCATGACAAGGGTGGGGACGAGTTGGTGCAGTGCGAGGGGTGTGGGAGGTGGTGTTACCTAGAGGAGACGGGTTTCGGGAGTCTGGAGGAGGCGGCGGGGGTGAGTTTCGAGTGTCGGCTTTGTGTGAAGCTTAAGCAGGTAACTGGGGAATGGGAGGGTAGAGTTCGGGAGATTGAGGCCGAGCTTAAGGCAGAAGGAGAGAAGCGGGTGGGTCTCGAGGCCCAGGTTGAGGAGCTGACTAGGCAGCTTAATCATGAGAGGGAGCAGCGGGTCGGCCTCGAGAAGCAGGCGGAAGAGATGGGGGAAGTATGGAAGGCGGGTTTAGAGGAGCGTAAGAGGGAGTGTGACAGTAGGGTAGAGCGCCTGGAAGGGGTAATTCGAGCGAGGGAGAGTAGCGAGGGAAGAAAGGAGGAAGTGTCAGTTCTAGCGGGACGAACCACCAGTCTGCAGGCTGGGGTCACTGGTGGTCTGGAGCCCAGCCTGTTGACTGACGGGCCCGATGACGCTGGAGAGCTGAGTGACCCTCAGCTCAATAGCGCCTTCGAGCAGCAGGCGTCGGGCAGCCAGGTGACAGGAGATAAGTCGCAGGACAAGGGCGCGCAGGTACCAGGGGGATCTAGGGTGCTGGTAGTGGGGAGCTCTAACGTAGCACGGGTTAAGAGGGGTGTACTGAACAGGGTGAAGGGAGACCAGAGGGTAACCGTAGAGGTCCAGCCAGGGAAGTGTATGGTGGATGCTATGACCACAGCACGTGAGGGGGTGTGGGATAACCGGGAGGGAAGGAACCTAGTAATAGTTCATGCGGGGCTTAATGATGTGCTCCAGGGTAGGAGCCAGAACCTCGGAAAGCAGCTAAACGTGGGAATACGTAAGCTGAGGGACGTGTCTGAGAATGTGCACGTGGTTGTGTGCACCATTCCAGAAGTTCGGGGGCAGTCCTGGGTAACGGAGAGGAGGGTTGTCGAAGCCAACAGAGTAATTAAGGGTATGAGTCGGCAGCTTCGGTACGACGTAATGGAAGTAAACAGGGAAGTGTACGAGGCTGGCTCCCGCCCTTTTGCAGATGGCATTCACTACAGTGAGGCCACGGGTTACAGGGTGGGGGATAGGATGGGCCGCACGGTGACTGCTTTTTGGGGGGACCGAGGGCCCTGGGGACACTGAAGTAACTGAAAACCCAACAAAGTCAGGAGAGGCACCCAGGGTTAAAAGAGGAGAAAACGTAAGAACAGGCATAAACAAACAGCACAATCAGACATTGGATATATTAACATGCAGGGTGGTAGAAATAGGCTAAAATGGGAAGAGGTAGAGGAGCAACTAAGAAAGGAGGATTTAGTGGTGTATGGGTTTGTGGAAACACATCTCAGAGACATGGAGCAGCCACCTTGCAACCCTGACTATGTGTGGGAAGAATGCAACAGAATGGAGGGAACGAGGAAGGGAGGTGGAATTGGAGCATTTATTAAGAAGAACATGAACTTTCAAAGGATCAGAAAGGAGTGCGCTGAACATTTGTGGCTGAAAGGAAAAGTCGCTGGGGAGTCAACAGTCCTTGGATTTGTTTACTTATGGACAGGGACAGGTGCTAAAGAGGAAAACAGAAAAATGATTGATTGCATATCAAGAGACATTAGTGAGCTAGGGGAAGGCTCTGAAATTATTATTATGGGAGACATGAATGCCCATATCGAGGGTCTGGATGGGTATACGGACTCAACTGGAAGCTTATTACTAGAACTGGTGGAAAAGCATGACTTAGTTTTATGTAATACCAGTCAGAAGTGTGACGGGCACATAACGTGGGAAACTGGCAATCTACATTCATCTATAGATTACGTACTCATGTCACACAAAATATATGGTAAGTTACAAGTAATGAAAATAGATGAAGAAGGTTCCAAAAGTCTTGGTAGTGATCACAAACGTATTAAGCTGAATTTTGCCAGAGAAGTAAATGCTGAACCTACACAACATAATTCAAAGCACACTTTCTGCAGCGACAAAGAGTTGGAAATAGTTGCTGAAAGAATAGAGGAAGCAGTTTCAGGGCAACGGTATACAGATTGGACCTATGAGAGCCTAACTAGGCTTTTTGTTCTGGAACTAGACAAAGTTAAGAGTAAACGAAAGGGGAAGCAAGGACATAGACCAAAAAGCTGGTGGGACAAAGAAGTGAAGCAAGCGATACAAAAACGTCAGGAAGCCTCTAGAGAACACAGGTATTCCAAGCGTAGTGGGGAGTCAGAAACGGAAGTAAAGAAGATGGGACACTTTTATAACATGTCGCCGAGAGGCATCCAGTTTGATCAATGCGAAAATTCAGAGAAAGGGTGTAGAATGGATGAGTAATGTAAGCAAGAAAGATAGAAACGCAGCCAAGAAGTTTTGGGAGCACTTGAACTCACTCGGTGAAACGACGCAAGCTAGACAGAGGTTCATACTCTCGCATCAGGGAGATCAATTAGAGGGAGATGATGCGATACGATATATAGGAGCAGTGATGGAGGAGAAATTTCGGGAACGGGTACATGTGGAAGATAGGAGAACCGAAGGAAGTAGCAGTCCAGCTTGTGACATCGCGGATTTTGGACAAAGAGAATGGGAAAAGGCGGAACGAAGAGTCCCTAGTGGCACGTCAACAGGCACAGATGGTATCCCAATCAAGCTGGTGAAGAATTTGGGTCCTAAATCTAAGGCAAAACTAAGGGAGGTAGTGAGCACTATGATAACAAAAGGAAATATTCCAGATGAATGGAGGCTTAGTAGGATGAGTATGATATATAAGGGAAAGGGAGATAAGTCTGATATTAGGAATTATCGTCCCATAACCGTGACACCAGTTATTTACAGGTTGGTAATGCAGATTATAAAGAACAGACTGGAGGAATGGGTAGATTGCGAGGGCATACTGGGCGAGTTACAGAACGGGTTTCGGAAACAAAGAAGGTTGGAGGACAATATATTTTCTCTAACACAGTGTATAGAAATAGCGCAAAAGAAAACAGACAGCTCTGGCTGGCGTTTCTGGATATCAAGGGTGCCTATGACAATGTGAACCAAAGGAATCTGTGGGACATAGTGGAGAGCTTAAACCTAGATGAAGGACTAACAGCAATATTAAGGAACATTTACAAAGATAATAAGGTGATTATAACATGGGAAGGAAAGGCAACGGGGAAAATAGAGATAGGACGAGGCCTTAGGCAGGGGTGCCCGTTATCGCCTTTGCTGTTTATGTTGTATCTGAGAGGATTGGAGGATAGACTAGAGAAGAGTGGGCTTGGATTCGACCTTTCGTACAGTAAGCTAGGCCAAAAAATTCAGCAATCCTTACCGGGATTGATGTATGCGGATGATATCGTACTAATGGCTAACAATAGGATAGATTTGCAGGAATTAATGAGCATCTGTGGTAGGGAAGGAGAGGAATTAGGTTTAGAATTCAGTAGTGAAAAATCAGCAGTCATGATTTTTAACAATGATGAAGTTGAGAGGCTGAAGATACAGAATATTACAGTGGAGAGAGCTAGTAAATACAAGTATCTAGGAGTATGGATATGTGATGGTGCAGAATATCTCAGTGAGCATGAAAAGTATATAATAGGTAAGGGCAACAGAAATGCAGCTGTAATGAAAAATAGAGCACTTTGGAATTACAACAGGTATGAGGTGGTGAGAGAGATTTGGAAAGGGGTCATGGTGCCTGGCTTGACTTTTGGAAACGCAGTGCTATGCATGAAATCTGAAGTGCATGCAAGACTAGAAATAAAACAGCGCGGAGTAGGTAGGCTGGCTTTGGGGGCACATTGCAAAACGCCAAACCAGGGAGTGCAAGGAGACATGGGATGGGCGTCATTTGAGGGCAGGGAAGCTGTGAGCAAGATAGAATTTGAGGATCGGTTGAGGCAAATGGATGGGGAGCAATGGGCACGAAAGGTTTTCAGCTTTTTATACATGAGGAGTATAGACACAAAGTGGAGACAGCGCACTAGGAAATTAAGAGGAAAGTTTTTAGGCTATAGTGGGGTTACGGAAGAGCAGGTCTCAGTTAAGAAGAAAGTTAAGGCCACAGAAAGAGATCGGTGGCTAGAGGGAATGCAGACAAAGACGGCTCTGGAAAGCTATAGATTAAACAAAACAGTTATTGCCAAAGAAAGCATTTATGACAATTCTAGGGGAAGCTCATTGTTGTTTGAGGCAAGGACAGGTGTTTTGCGAACCAGAACATACAGAGCGAAGTACCAGGAAATGGATACAGTGTGCGCTGCTTGTGGAGAGGTGGACGAGACGGCTGAGCACTTGATACTCTACTGTAAAGGGCTTCACCCTATGCCTACCGAAGACAACATAGATTTAATAAAGTCATTGGGTTTTAGAGACAGCGAAGGAAAAGTGGATTTCAAGACAGTAGAGATTACCAAGCAAAGATTAAGTGAATGGTGGCAGAAAGCGACGAGAAAACTAGGTATTTTCTTATTAACTGATGGCAAGGGGGTTTTATAGCCTCACTTTCTTTTCAGTGCGGAGTGAATATAGTTTTCACATTTAAATATTCTAAGCTTAAATGGTAAGACAAAATGGCTAGGTGGCGTAAGCTACCGCCCGATCCAAAGGGCTCAGCCGTATTCATCCATCCATCCATCCATCGCAAGTAGCTAGGCTAGGTGGCGCTAGATACCGCACAATTCATGTTCTACAAAAATTGTTTTTATTTCCTGATGCCACCATTGCGCTTCGGGACTTTGGAACCTATATTATACAGGTGTACATTACACGTGCGCATAGTACAAGCATCAGCTAAACATACACATTAAGCTGCAAACAGCATACACAGCACATACAAACAGCAATACAACAGTACACTAACCCGATCACTACTCCCGAGCTCTGCGTTTCCGTCTTATATACTGGTCGTTTTGAACGTTACGGAATTTTCTTGGTGATCACCTGAGCAATAAAAAAATATTCTCAGCATGTTGATTTTTTTCCAGCAATGTCATACATCTGAGAATATTTTTGAATGGCTCAGGGGATGAATCTCTGATTAAAAAGAAAACGCTCGATCATGACGTAATTATTTGAAAGGCCATTAAAATCAAGCCGCTCCACTGCGGTTCCAAGCCATGTGTTTGCTTCCCCGCACGGCACTTCGTAGCCAGTATTTCTATTGTAGTGTCTGTTTTTCTACATTCGTCGTTTGGCTTTCGAGGCGAGCAGACGTATCGCAATGAGCTCCGTCGGAGCGGTATCAACGGCCGCTGATAGCCGTGGCTGCAAGGATGAACGCAGCACCGAGGACTACAGGGATTATCATTTGCGCCCCCGATTTCGGCGGGCGAGCATCTGCTGAATTCTGTCTTTTTTGCACGCCGATATCGGAGCAAGGCCGTACCGGGATCGAAGATTTCAAGGCCGGGCCGCAGAACGCAGGAGTGCTCTGGGACGATTTCAGCTGCTTTTGGTTCATTCCAGATGGGCCGCGTATGGCTGGCGGCCCTGGAAGACTGCACCCGCTGCCAAAGAGAAGTTGGCTGCCATTCAGGCCTTCGAAGTTAAAGGCAGGCGGTGCATCGTTATTGACCCGGACCGGGCAGAGGTGCGCCTCCAGGTCATGCGTTGGATTCACGTTTTACCTCCCCGACGACTGCGTGAGGCTTGAGCCCTGGAACCGTTCGGCGGGAAGTCGAGGAAGTTTCTCGAGAGACCTGGCGCGTCGGCG